>OY992879.1:33657035-33939649 GCA_963921405.1 Cepaea hortensis | reverse complement strand
TCAAGAAATCGAATCCGTATTGAGGCGGATCTTTTAACAATAACCTGGGCTCTAAGGTCGCATCGGTCTAACTTCGGTTTTATATATATATATATATATATATATATATATATATATATATATATATATATATATATGTGTGTGTGGTGTGTGTGTGTGTGTGGATCTGTGTGTGTGTGGGTCTGTGTGTGTGTGGGTGTGTGTGTGGAACCAACTAACAGTATACCACAACAAGCAATGATGTACAGACCAAATGGAAGCAGGGAAAGAGGTCGACCACGTAAACAATGGACAGAGGGAATAACAGAGTTCTTGGAATCTCGATATACGAAGCCATAAACGATCACTCTCCCGCTGCTTATGCTTCATCTAGACACCGCAAGGTACAAGAGGAACCTAATGAGATGAGATGAGATACATGACGCATGCAGAACTCATGCTGATCGTGTTTCATAGAGGGCAAAGATCAGAAATGTAATAAAGACAAAGGAGGAAACGATTGCAGATAGGTCACACACTGAGCGTGTATCCATTGTAGACAAACATTTACAGCGCCATTTGCTTTATAGGAGAGGCTAAGAAAAGTAGAATATTGTACACAATAATTTAGAAAAGTAGAATATTTTACGCAAAAGTTAAGAAAAGTAGAATATTGTACGGAAAACTTAATAAAATAAGAATATTGTACGCAACAATGAAGAAAAGTCGAATATGTTACGCAAAAATTAAGAAAAATGGAATATTGTATGCAACAATTAAGAAAAGTTGAATATTTTACTCAAAAATTAAGAAAAGCAGAATATTGTATGCAACAATTAAGTAGAATATTGTAGGCAACAATTAAGAAAGGTAGAATATTGTACGCAACAATTAAGAAAAGTAGAATATTCTACGCAACAATCGAGAAATAACAGAATATTGTGCGCAATAATTAAGAAAAACATAATATTGCACTCAATAATTAAGATAAAATAGAATATTGTACGCAATAATTAAGAAAAATAGCATTTTGTAAGCAACGATAAAGAGGGGGCAAGCGGCGTTCTTTAGTCATGTCATAATAATTGAGGCATTGGAGAACATTGTCACTGAGAGACCAGAGGTATGGAAGAACATCGTCACTGAGAAACCAGAGGCAGAAAGGGCTGCGACAGACCGAGAGAAATGGTGGTGGGTGGTAAGAAGACGACACGGAGAATTATCATCGATAGAACTGATCCAGATCACCAAACACAGAGATCTGTGGAGAGGCACAAACGCCTACACCATTTGGCTCGAAACATTATGAATACGCTGATAAGAAGTAGAATGAGGAGGATTTTTTTTCCCCGTTCGCTTTGAACTCAAGCGTAGTCCATACTACTTTTAATGTATTGGACTGATGTTTGCGTGTGGATTAGCTTTTATTTATTGCCAGTGTCCCTCGCCTTCAGGCGAACACACTCCGACTTCTGATTTGCTTGTAATTTACGTCCCCAAGTCAACGAAAAGAAGTCAACATTTTAGTCCAACTGACCAGTGTAGGGGTTGAATTTACTACCTAGGAATCAGCATCCCGGAAGTTTAAGAGCGAGCGCTCTGCTCCATTCTGCCATGCTGACCTCTTGAATGAAGAGGAATTGACAAGTACTAGTTGACCCCGGCATCTCAAGCATGCATTCAGTTGAGCCCGGCATCTCACGCAAGCATGTAGTTGGCCCCGGCATCTCAGGGAAGCATTCATTTGACCCCGGCATCTCAAGCATGCAGTTGACCCGGCATCTCAAGCATGCAGTTGACCCCGGCATCTCACGCAAGCATGCAGTTGACCCCGGCATCTCAGACAAGCATGCAGTTGACCCCGGCATCTCAAGCAAGCATGCAGTTGACCCCGGCATCTCACGCAAGCATGCAGTTGACCCCGCATCTCAGGGAAGCATTCATTTGACCCCGGCATCTCAAGCATGCAGTTGACCCCGGCATCTCAGGCAAGCATGCAGTTGACCCCGCATATCACACAAGCATTCATTTGACCCCGGCATCTCAGGGAAGCATTCATTTGACCCCGGCATCTCAAGCATGCAGTTGAGCCCGGCATCTCAGGCAAGCATGCAGTTGACCCCGGCATCTCACACAAGCATTCATTTGACCCCGGCATCTCACGCAAGCATTCATTTGACCCCGGCATCTCACGCATGCATACAGTTGACAACGGCATCTCACGCAAGCATTCATTTGACCCCGGCATCTCACGCATGCATGCAGTTGAATGCAGAAAATGAAACACAACATCAATCTGACAATGAGAAATGGACAATGACAGAAAAAGAGAAAAAAAAATATCACAACAACAAAAATGAGATTCCTGAGAAGAATACTCAATGTATCAAGAAGAGATCAGATCAGAAATGAAGAAATCAGGACTAAAGTGGGGGTTATAGCTGCACTAGATTTTATTAGTAGGCAGCAAGTCAAATGGTCTGCCATGCAAGTAGGTTACCAACAGTATACCACAACAAGTAATGGTGTACAGACCAGAGCGAAGCAGAGGAGAAGACCGACCGTGCAAATTTGCGATGGACGCAGGGAATAACAGGGTCCATGGGAATATCGATACATGAAGCCCTTAAGCGGGCACTCTTCCGCTGTTTATACTGCACCTCGACACCGCAAGGTACAAGATGAGATGAGAAAGAGAAACGGTGAACATAGAGAAAAGTGTGAGCAAAGATAACAGGGTTAATATAGAAATGTGGGTGAGCATAACGAAAAGGGTGAATATAAAATAAATGAGTGAACATAACGAAAAGGGTGAATGTAAAAAATATGTGAACATAACAAAAAGGGTGAATATAAAAAATGGGTGAACATAACGAAAAGGGTGAATATAACAAGAGGTGAATAATGAGATGATGGTGGATGATAGTGGAAAGAAAAGGTAAAAATACGGAAAAGGGTGAATATAGGTTTAAAAAAAAAAGTGAACATATAGAAAGAGATGGACGGCGTGAACACATAGAAAAAGATTAACATAGAGAATGGCGTGAATATAGAGGAAATAGTTAATATAGAGAAATGAGAGAATACAGAGAAAAGGGTGAACATATTGATCAGGGTGAATATAGACACAGCGTAAACATAGAGAAAATAGTGAACACAGAGAAAAAGGTGAACACACAGATGTAAATGAGCAATTGGAATAGTGTGAATGTAAAGAATATGGTGAACATAGAGAAATAGGTGAACATAGAAAAAAAAAGGTACAGGTAAATTAAATGGTGAGCATACAGAAAGAGGTGAACATATAGAAAAGGGTGAATTTAGAGAAAAAGATGAGCCTAGAGAAAAGGCTGGATGTAGAGAAAAGTGTGAGCATAAAGAAAAGGGTGAATATAGAGAAATAGATGAGAATGGAGACGTGTGCGAATGTAAAGAAAATGGTGCAAATGTAAATATAGAAAAACAGGTGGACATCGAGAAAATGGTGACCAAAGAGAAAAGATGAAACAGAGCAAATGGTGAACATAGAAAAAAGAGTCAATATAAAAGAAAACAGAAAACAAAGAGAAAAGGAGAAGTGTAGAAAAAAATGTCAACACCGGTAAACATGTGAACATACAGACCAGAAACCAACAAGGCATGTTGAGAAAAAGAAGATATTGTTTACAGAAAGCATGCACAGAAACAGGAAATGACTTTCAAAGGGAGGTCTGATCCACGGGGAGATAACCGCGGGACGGATACAGGAAGAGGAAAGGGACTACTGGTTTGGCGTAGGTAATTTTAGATCGTCACCTTGCGACTCCTTCAGCCGTGATGCGGGTCACTGACAGCCGAGCCGTACACAACTAGCTGACTGAAGATACGCAGAACCGTGTCATGAACTATAAACAATCAATCGTCATTTAAACGACGGGGACTTATTCTGAGAAGTGCGTCGTGAGACGGATCCGTGGCTTTGCGAACGTCATAGAATGCCATTTCCGAAGAGTGGCATGCAGTTTGATTTTGATATTGTCCTTTGTGTCCTCCGGGTGACGTGGTAACACAGTGTCTGACATGCCTGTCTGCTCGGTAGTTAAATATTCAAATCCCTCATAGAGACGATATTTTAATTTCATTGAGCTAGGGTCCCAGGTCGACCCAGTTTAAAATTGGTGTCGGGAAATGTTCTGGGAAGTAAAAGCGAACGGCGTAATATACACCGTATCACGTGACGAGTGCTGATTGGTGTCTACAAATATGCGGCGAGAAAGTTGTATACAATCTTCCTTGACTGTTTTCCCCACAGAAGAGTCTCCTCTAGTCAATACTTATTTCTCTACGTCTGTGAATGACGATCAATATACGTGAATTTATTTATAATGCTATTTCAATGGCCACTGGGGTTCCCCAGCATTTGATATTTCTGTGTATTTTGCACGTTCCCCAACAGTTTATATTTATGAGTATTTTGTATGTTCCCCAATACGTGATATTTATGAGTATTTTGTACGTTCCCAACATGTGATATTTGTATGTATTTTCTACGTTTCCCAACATGTGACATTTCTGTGTATTACGTATATCCCCAACATTAACTATTTATGTGTATTACGTATGTTCCCCATTTGATATCTCTGTGTATTGCATATGTTGACACCATTTTGACAGCAACAAGTCAGAAGGATCTACAGGAGATAATAGATACAGTGATTGTGGAGAGTGAAAGAATGGACCTTAGTTTGAATAACAGAAAGACAGAGGTCATGGCAATATGAAAAAAAAAAAAAACAGATTGTGCCTAAATGTGCAATTAAAGTACAGGGCGTTAGTTTTTGGCAAGTGCAGAAATTCAGATATCTAGGCACATGGATAACATCAGATGGAAGATGCACCACTGAGATAAAGAGCAGAATAGGAAAATCAAAAACTGCATTCTACCAAATAAAGAACGTGTTGTGCAATAAGTCACTGTTCTTGAAAGTTACAAAAAGAGTTCTTGCATGTTACATAGAACCAGCTTTTATCTATGACTGCGAATCCTAAAGAATTAGTAAACATGTGAAGAAAAAACAACGGAAGGCTAAAAGATGTGATTTTATAGAATAATGCTGAAAATTAATTGGACAGCTAAAATGAGCAAACAAGACATATTAAGAGAAGCTTAGTCGCAAAGACAAATTATCACAAACATCAGAAAGAGACAGTCATCTTTTTTGGCCACGTTATGAGAAGACAAAACTGAAACATGTTATAACAACCGGAAAGATTTGCGGAAAGAGAGATAGAGGAAAACAGCGTGAGAAGATTCTTGACAGTCTTGTGTCATAGCATGGACGGGAGTCAACACACGAACTGATCCATGCCATCAGAGATCGCAATTTGTGAAGAGGCATGATCGCACACGCCAGTCGGCAAGGCACTGGATGATGATGATGATATATATATATATATATATATATATATATATATATATATATATATATATATATATATATATATATATATATATATATATATATAAAGTTATTCATCTGTACTCTTGTAGTGGACTGGATACGTGAGTGGTTGAATACCGCGTGTATGGTTATAACAATGCGGATAGACCGGAAATGTGGCTGTGGCCAATGAGCTAACGATAGAACGGCTCGGCGTCGGTTGATCGAGGCCCTATGCTTCAATAGGGAATAAACGGCAAAAGAAAACAACCTTAGGAGACAGTCAAGCAAGAGCTGTTTGTGGGTTTATTTCTTACAAACATCTGAACATTTATGATTCCAGATTTAAGACACATAAAAACTCTGTAACCAATAATGATCTCATCATCATCAAGTGCCTTGTCGACTGGCGTATGCGATAATGTTTTTGCGCAATTTGCGATCTCCAACACCATATATTAATTCGTGCACCTTTCCTAGCCATGGCAAAAGGCTGTCAAGAATCGCCTCTCGCTGGCTTCCTCTGTCTCTCGTTTCACAAATCGTTCCAGTTGTCATAACACGTTCCAGTTTTTGTCTTCTCATAATGTTGCCAAGCAATGAAGAATATCTGTGTTTTTATGTTTATGATAAGCTGTCTTCTGGTATTATCGCCAAGCAATAAAGACTGCCTGTTTTTTATGTTTATGATAAGTTGTCTTTGTGCCTTAGCCCCATTCAAAAACATGTCAGTACTTAGTCACATGACAGCATTGACAGTTATCGTAGACACAATGTAAGATTATCAGAGACACAGTGTAAGATTATCATAGACACAATGAAAAACTAATAGACGCTATGAAGGCGTCTGGCACAATGTAAGACAATCAAAGATATAATGTAAGACTATCATAGACACCATGTAAGACTATCATAGACACCATGAAAGATTGTCATAGGCAAAGTGGGATTTTATCATAGACACAATGGAAGGCAATCACAGACACAATGTAAGACTATCATACAGGGTATATATTTAATGGCTGTGCAGTGTTTGAAAATATTGCCGGTCCAAACTTTGTATTTACGTATTATGTTGCATGAACTTTACACAGGGTGAATACACAACTAGGACCGGCAATATTTTTAAACACTGCACATTTATTAAAAATACAACCTACTGAAACAATGAAAGACTGCCAAGACAAACAAGACATCGAATGGATGCAAATATCTTAGCTTAGATTTAAACGGACATAACGGAGACGACTTAACTTTCACGGCAACGAGGAAGGGCGGGATGGCATCTTGTGTCCACATTTCTGATGAAAATATAAAATAAAATAAAGTAAAATAAGACACTCTCACGGACAGAGAGAAATGCGACAGAAAACGCCCTCCAAGAACCAAGGAAAACCGTAAATTGATTCGAGCAATTTGACACAAACAGCTACGTTTTGTTGGGCACGGTAAGAGCAGAAATTATCCCGTTTATTGCCGGGGCCCATACGGGGGAGCAAAGAATAGTAACTCTGTTGCCTACCATGCACGTCGTAAGAGGCGAATAAGGAGGATATGGTTCCGTCGCCCTGCTACTGAGTGCGTGCGTGGCGCGACACTGTGAGCTGTGAGTTTTGCGTGGAATGCTTTTATATCTCTCCGCGGTTGTTTTGTAGCGTGAACTGCATGTACGAACGATGGCGGCCGGCAGTTGCTGGATTGACTGGTTTGCTTTTTCGACTCAGGAGTGCATTTTTCAGGAGACTCCTGGGAGTCGCCGCTGGAACTTCGAAGTTCGTGCTTTGTGCGGCGCTTTCGGCAGGTCGTCCTGCGGAAAGAGACCGAGCCATATGGAATAAAACCCGGGTCAATGAAGTCTTTCTGGTGACTGCCATTTCCATCGACGATGAACTGTATTTTTCATGGAGGACTTTTGTGTTGGCATTCTGGCGGCGGCATTATGCACAGTGTAGCTGTGCGGGCTCTTGGCTTGCCGATACTCCTGTCTATTCCATTATTCACATTGGGCTGTGAGGAGCATTTTGTGTGATATTCACTGGCACAGGAACGGAGCAATATGGGGACGACCCGTTGGCCGTGAAGTTGGAACCACGACCAACTAACTAACTAACTAAGAGCAGAAATAAACTTAGTGACAACTGGTAAACATGAGGGGAACTTGAGCATCAGGAAGGCAAGGCGATAAATAATTAGATGGAACGGACGCATGGAATAGCTGTGACAAGACCACATACCTGATCCACGACTCTGGCATTTTCAAGTGATGGCGAAATATGTCAGTCCACGATTTTCGACATGATCAATGATGATAACAGTTTTTGGCACGTTGCGAGGCGAAATAAACTGGGCAACTTGGTGACAACTCGCAAAATTGAGGGGGGAAAGAACAAGCGGAAAGCAGAGAGGTAAATATCCATACGGCTTGGCCCACATGGCCGGCTCTGTGGCGATGGGTTACTGACGCAATATGTAATCTCGCATACCGCGTTAGAAACACATCTGCGGGCGATTTGGCAGCAGATCGCCTTGCGTTGCTTTCCCATACAAAATGCATGAGTGCAGGCCGTGGAGAAAGTAATGGCAAATTACTGAACGTACCCTTGCCAAGCAAATCAAAACAGCCAACAAAAAAAAAAAATGCTGGCGATGACTGCGACGTACTGTAAAGTATATGACTACTTTCTAACTTCGGCCACGTGGCATAATCCATACAAAAACAGAGAGCTGATCCACGACTCTTGTGATCGAGTGGATGGCGAAAGATGTCCGCCAACGCTTATCAACGTGGCACGTGGTGATGATATGATGATAATCATTTCTAACAACAGTCGCATTATGTATCGTATTGTTACCAGGATAACTAATCTTGGAATAGAAAGTGGGGAATCCCATTTTCTCACTTGTCACATGTCGCGTGCGCACGCCCATCAGTTGTATTTATGGGCGAGTGGGAGTGGTGTGTGCACGCGACAATGTGTGCTGTTCGCTGGGTCAGAGGCGTTGTAAGTGATTGGGTGCCTTACAACTGTGTCTGCCTGCATGCACGTATGTCTGTCTGTGTGAGTGTGTGTGTGTATGTGTGCGTGCATGTATATATTTATTTTGGGTTAGTTTAGTCGACGGACCAACATCACGGCACACGGGTGTAACCCACAAGTGCTCCATTCTACTCCTAACTCAAGCCTGAGTCCGGAGAATCTCAGCTCGGTGCACGAACTCCGTAGCACTGGTGAGGATCCTAAAATACTTTGGGTAGATTTTTAACTCGACATTTTGCCCGGTCAGCGCCGTTAGGGCTACTCATTTTCGATTCCCAACTGCCAAGGGATATTTTAAGTGCGCAACAATACACACGGGCGTCCGATCTCACTACGCAGAGACCAGTGGAAATTTTGTTACTAGGAGTCCACGTGACAAAATCCCGGCCCTCACCGGGGCTTGAACCCGGGACCTCCAGCACTCGAGGCGGACACCATACCTCGAGACCACTCAACCCCCGCATGTAACATGTAGCATGCGTGTGTGATGTGTGTGCGCGCGTGCGCCTGCCCGTCCGCCCACCCGCAGGCAGGCAGGCAGGCAGGCAGGCAGGCAGGTAGGTAGGTATGTACGTATGTATGTATGTATGTGTGTGTGTGTGTATGTATGTATGTATGTATATGTGTGTGTGTGTGTGTGTATGTATGTGTGTGTGTGTGTGTATGTATGTATGTATGTATGTATGTATGTATGTATGTATGTATGTATGTATGTGCGCGCGTGCATGCGTGCATGTGTCTATGTAGGTAGGCAGGTAGATAGATAGTTAGGAAATTAGGTAGGTAAGTAAGTAAGTAGGTAGGTAGGTAGGTAGGTAGGTAGGTACATAAGGTGTGTCTGTTAAAATTGGTTATATACAACATGCAATAGTTCTGTTTTGCACTTTCTAATATAGTTTGAAGTTAGGGAAATAATTCTTGCGTGAAAGGAATAACCAGATTGAACAAACGACTGTAAATCCTGGACTATTAGTACTCAAGCAAAACAATTCATTTGACCCAAACAAGTGTGATGTAACAGAACATGTTGGTAGTTTAATGGACAGCCAGGATGGGTTGGCAAATTGTCATGAAAAAGACGAGAACACTCTGGAAGCGCGTCGTAGAGAGACAGAAACACTATCATAGACACAATGGAAGTCTATCATAGACACAATGGAAGTCTGTCATAGACACAAGGAAAGTCTATCATAGACACAAGGTAAACCTATCATGGACACACCGGTAGCGTATCGTAGAGATACAGAAAAACTTTTATAAACACAATGGAAGGCTATCATAGACACAATGGAAGTCTATCCTAGACACAATGGAAGTCTATCCTAGACAAAATGGAAGTCTATCATAGACACAAGGTAAACCTATCATGGACACACCGGTAGCGTATCGTAGAGATACAGAAACACTTTCATAAACACAATGGAAGGCTATCATAGACACAATGGAAGTCTATCATAGACATAATGGAAGTCTATCATATATACAATGGAAGTCTATCTTAGACACAAAGGAAACCTATCATAGACACACTGGGGATACAAAAACACTATCATAGACACAATGGAAGTCTATAGGTAGTTAGTCGCGGTTCCAATTTCACAGCAACGGGTTGCCCCATTATGTTCCGTTCTTGTGCCAGTGAATATCATACAAAATGCTCCTCACTGCCCCATGTGAAAAGTGGAAAAGACAGGAGTCTCGACAAACCAACAGCCCGCACAGGTACACAGTGAATAATGCCGCCGCCAGAATGTCAACACAAAAGTCATACACGAAATTACAGTTCGTCGTCAATGAAAGCGGCGGTCACTAGAAGACTAGCAGCCACACATTTCTGCATTAGGCAAATGCCGGTCCATTCTGCGACACAGCTAGCCGCCATTGCTCCGAACATGCAGTTCACGCTCCAAACAATCTCGGGCAGACGTAAAAGCATTTCACACGAAATTCACAGCTCACAGTGTCGCACCACGCACTCAACTCAGTAGCAGGGCGACGGAACCATATACTTCCAGTCCGACATGAGGAAAATGCGAAAGCAAACGGTAGCCACGAGCATAAACACCCCAGAGGCCATAACCGTTTACATGTAACAGAACATAACCGTTTACTTGTAACAGAACATGTTGGTAGCATAATGGATAGCCAGGATGGGTCAGCAAATTGTCCGGAAAGACAAACTGGAAGTCTATCATAGACACTGGAAGTGTGTCGTAGAGATACAGAAACACTATTATAGACACAATGGAAGCCTGTCATAGACACAATGGAAGTCTATCATAGACACAATGGACGCCTATAATAGATACAATGGAAGCCTATCATAGAAACAATGGAAGCCTGCCATAGACACAATGGAAGTCTATCATAGACACAATGGAAGCCTATAATAGATGCAATGGAAGCCTATCATAGAAACAATGAAAGCCTGTCATAGACACAATGGAAGTCTATCATATACACAATGGAAGCCTATAATAGATACAATGGAAGCCTATCATAGAAACAATGGAAGTATATCCTAGACACAATGGAAACCTATCATAGACACAATGGAAGTCTATATCATCATTGGCACCTTTCCGTCTTGACAGACGATAGTTTGGTACATTGTGCTTCAAAAAGGCTTAATAACTACGATCCATGGCGGTGGCGAGTGTGGCTGGTAAGGCCAATTCTTGCTGCAAATGTTTGCCCACAGTAGGTGCATATGAAAACATGGTCATTTCCACCATTTTGCACCATCTTACGTCTCTCACGCTCTGTGTGTGCTTTATCTGCAATCATTTTCTCCTTTGTCTTTATTCCATTTCTGATAGTTGCCCTCCATGCATCACGTTCAGCGGCGACGTGCTCCCAATGTGCATTATCAATGCCTGTATCAATCATGTCCCGCTTACACACATCTTTGTATCGTAGTAGAGTCTATAATAGACACAATAAAAGCCTTTTATAGACACAATGGAAACCTATCATAGACACAACTGACGCCTGTCATAGACACCATGGAAGCTTGTCATAGACACAGTGTAAAATTATCAAAGACAAACTGGAAGTTTATCATAGACACAATGGAAGTCTATCATAGACACAATGGAAGCCTGTCTTAGACACAATGGAGGAATATCATAGACACAATGGAAGCCTATAATAGATACAATGGAAGCCTATCATAGACACAATAAAAGCCTTTTATAGACACAATAGAAGAATATCATAGACAAAATGAAAGCCTTTCATTGACACAATGGAAGACTATCAGAGACACAATGAAAGCCGATTATAGACAATGGAAGCAAACCAGAGAAACAATGGCATTTTCTACAGCATTTAAACTTGAAGCCTTGATTTTCGCATGTAGAGATTGGTAAATGGTCCACGGTTCACATCCGTTTGTTGTCACATAACATGTGCACATTCTCAAATGTTGACTTGTATTCACTTAAATGTTTATTTGTGTTCACTCAAATGTTTACTTGTATTCACTCAAATGTTTACTTGTATTCACTCAAATGTTTACTTGTATCTACTTATATGTTTACTTGTATTCACTCAAATGTTTACTTGAATTCACTCAAATGCTTCCTTCTGTTCAGGCAAATGTTTACTTGTAGTCACTCAAATGTTTACTTGTTGTCAATCAAATGTTTACTTGTATTCACTCAAATGTTTACTTGAATTCACTCAAATGTTTCCTTATATTCACTCAAATGTTTACTTGTAGTCACTCAAATGCTTCCTTTTATTCACTCACATGTTTACTTTATTCACTCAAATGCTTCCTTCTGTTCAGGCAAATGTTTACTTGAAGTCACTCAAATGTGTACTTGTATTCAATCAAATGCTTCCTTGTAGTCACTCAAATGCTGACGTGTATTAACTCAAATGTTGACTTGTAGTCACTCAAATGTTGACTTGTAGTCACTCAAATGTTGACTTGTAGTCACTCAAATGTTTCCTTCTATTCACTCAATTGTTGACTTGTGTTAACTCAAATGTTTCCCTATTCACTCAAATGTTGACTTGTAATCATTTGTTGGTGTTGTACTATACACACCACGGGAATAACATCATGATCTATCACACTGGTCGCACCCACCCAGGGCGACGCCTCTGCATCCAGACAATACATTACCAACACTGCAATGCCCTCCCTCAGCAAACTAATTGGCCGCCCTTGCTCATTATTTAGCTTTGTTGTTGTTGTCAGTGGCTGATAAATCTGACTGTCTATACAACATGGGTTTGTATGGCAGTTGTATTGTGGGTTTGTGTTGTGCAAGAAAAGCTCCCATTCATCGTTAATGTATTTTCTCTTATTCTTTCAACCTATATTTTATTGTCGTAGAATTTTTTTTTAAATTACAATTACCTCAGAAGTTGGGGAGCGGGTTAGCTTGATGACACTGGTAATAGGGAAAGCTAATCCACACGCAAAAATAAGTCCAGTGCACTAGGAGTAGTCGCACGTATATGGACTACGCTTGAGTTCTAAAGCAAACGAATAGGGAATATACGAGGATCCTTCAAATGAAAACCTTAAATGATTTTTACTCTTTGAGTTGTACAAACAGGTGGAAATCACTTGAGGCTAGGTCTGGCAAGTACAGGGGATGTGGCACACACTGAAAGTGAAAGTCTTTGACAGGCAGTATGGGGGTCCGAGCATTGTCTTGTTGCAAAAGGAAACTTTACTCAGAAGTCCACGTCGTTTGGATTTGATTGCGGGTCGAAACTTTCTACTCCACTTATGCACTTGCTGGACCGACAAGCATGCATCACCATACTGAACCTTCATCGCCGTTGAATTTCTATAGGTTTCACCCCTTGGCTGATTTAAAAAAAAAAAAAAACTGATAACAGAACGCTGCTCCTCTTTGATGCATGTCAAAAGTGGGGCTGTCATTTTTAAACTGTCTTTATGACGTCACTGTGTTAGTCTGGAACCGTAATGTCACGTGCTTAGCACTCTTTACATCCTTAACAACAATATTTACAGGTTACAAGGCAAAGGCGTGGTTATTGTAATTCCTATCATACTTTTAAGGGTTTCATTTGAATTCTCCCTCCCACCTCCGGACTCGCGTGTGTGTGTGTGAGTGTATGCGCGTGCGTGCGTGTGTGCGTGTGTGTGTATGTGTGAAATTGCTTCTCTCAATAAACAGACAATGTAAACAGCGAGTCCTGGTTAGGAAGGTTGGGCAACACAGATGAGTGTGACAAAAGCAGCTCAGGTGACTCAGCGGAGGTAAAAAGCCACCAATGTAAAAAGTAAAAAGTCTAGGGGTAACCACGACTTTAGCTTGCAACGAATACGTTATCAGCAGGTCACAAATCTTAAACGCTCATCAAAGACAGCATGCGTTTATTACTAGTTCTGAAGAAGAGCTTCAACGTGCAGTAGGTGCTGTGTAGAATGAACTCCACCTCCGAGCAAGCACGACAAGAAGTTTCCCATCATCAGAAGCGGTTCCCCTCTAAAAATATTTCGGCTCATTTATCTCTTGACACTCTAGAGGGGAAAGAACCCATCCGGGTATTGACCCCCATGAGCTTTTCTCCTGTCGTTCATTCACACATCCAGCTTCGAGACGTTTAATTCGAGACTTGTAATCGTATTCCTGCTTGCTCCACACGTACACCGCTATAGGTGCAGAGCCACAAGCCATCCGGTCATCAGGGAGGTGAACACTGTACACCCGGTCGTGTATAAATAAATAAGTAAACGACTCTTTCCAACGCCATGCAGTGCATTTTGTATATGGTGCCTGTCACATATTTTATGGATCAATATTTACGCCATGATTTGTCAGGTCTTAGTCAGATATGACTGAGCTAGCATATGACAGTAGACGGTACTACCTGCTTTCTGTTAGAGCCGAATGTTAGGCGGCGTTCACAAAATCCGACACTCCGTACTGTGCTAATGGGCAGATGAGTGCAACTGGTAGGGTACAAGCCTTACCCCTGTGCGAGGAATAGCAACCTAAAGACTAAATGTCATGGCAGAGCAGACCAGGCCCTAAGCCTTGGCCAGCAAAGGCCTAGGATGGAAGCTCCGACAGGCGGACAGTTAAAGTATTGATTTGCTGATCCGGCAGTTTCTGCAGCTTGTCTTATTCCAGACGTATTAGTGTTACTTTCCTCTGGAGTAAACCGCGTGGTCTCTAAATTCAGTCAACTCCATTTTACAAACTATCGTCTGTCAAGATGGCAAGGTGACAGTCAGTTGTAGTAGTAGTAGTAGTAGTAGTAGTAGTAGTAGTAGTAGTAGTAGTAGTAGTAGTAGTAGTAGTAGTAGTAGTAGTAGTAGTAGTAGTAGTAGTAGTAGTAGTAGTAGTAGTAGTAGTAGTAGTAGTAGGAGTGGAAAAAGAGGAGGAGATTGTAGCCGATCACTGTATGGTACGTATCTTGGTACATAATGAATTACCTGGTAGCATCTACCTGGTTGTAAAAGACTTGTGCTTGTCCTTTGCAGAACTTTGCCATCAACCCCTGGTTGTTTTTCCCATTAATTTTACAATCAATAGTTTGCCTTTGAATATAAATGTTATAGACGGGTTCTAAGAATATTTTGGATACAGAAAAGAACAAATGCATCCACATGACAAGATCTGAATATTGGAGAAGGTTGGCTACTATAGATGATAAAACAAGAAAATCGAAATATGTTGGTCACTTGAAACGTCATGAAAGTTTGGAGAGAAAAATAAGGGAGGGGTAGAGAAGGGAAAGAGAGGAAGAGAAAGGGCAAAGAGAAGATGGGTGCAGGATGTGCTAGATGATCTCCAGATGGGTATATCGGATGCGGGACATCTTGCTTATGACCGATAAGATTCACCGAAGGTTGCTATGGGAGTGAAGTTCTGCCAAGGACAAGCTACTGAATGAATGAATGAGTTTGCCTATGCTTTCTGAACAAGAAGTCAACAGCTGCCTGATACGCAAAAGATAAACAGTATGCCTGGGAGAGAATCAGTACATATCTTGTAACAACACAGCTGCCAGGACTAACGCAAACAAAATACTCACCTTGTATTCAAGAAGGCGACTTCTTACTGTCTGCAGGATCCACTCAACAACAATCCTGACTCAAAAGCACTGACATGACAGCATGCTGAGATCAATCCTTACGCAAGATCACTGACGGCAGGGACAACATGCGGGGAGTAGGAGTCACACTTATATCGTGAACTTTAAAAAACACGCGCTAGATAACACGCACTAGCTGGTAGTCGTGTTTTTATAGTTGAAAACCCCGCGCCGCCATCTCCTGTATTGGAAGAGCCGCTGTTGAGGTGGCGTTTATTGTCTTCTTAACTCTTTCAATCGCAATCAACACGAGATGTGTGATTGGTGCTTCGTCTTGCATGGCAACTACCCAGCCATGTGTTCTTTTTTTTTCCTTTTTTTTTTTTTTTTTGGTCTTTTGCATTTGGACACAACATACTACAGAAATCTGGCTCCCCAGTGGATACGTCCGCAGTATAGTTAACCTCGTGACGTTCGTCAGCTCACAAACAAATGCACACCGATACTGTCAACAACAACAAACTGTCATCAAGTGCCTGTAGGACCTTCTAGTGTAGGCTAGGGAGGTCTTGAGTCGGAGGATTTAAGACCGCCTGGATAGAGCACAACTACCTGAAAAACACTAAATGAAAATATAGATATAACAGTCACTTATCTGTTTCCTTGTTGTGGACCGCACACATGTTTCGTGAAATCCGCGTGTAATGTTTCTAACAAAGCACGTGGGTGACTACTTTATGGTTCAAATCGAGAGAATGCAAAATACATTTTTTTTTCAACTCTAAAACAAAACCGCTGTTGTCATTAATTATGAAGGAGAATACACATTTTATTGCAGCGTTCTTTTGGGTAACAGCATATGTTGTGGCAATTGTATTTCAAGTACCTTTGAAGTTGTCCTACCGGCAGAAACTTTGGAGCGTGAGGTCCGATGAACAGTGTCGGCCAATGGGAACTTGACAGGTACATCATGGGAACTACACTGTTTGGTATCGCGTACTTTCTGGCAACAGTCTCTTCAATACCGATGATGTTGATAGAATGTGCTCGGATTCTTCTTCTTCTTCTTCTTCTTCTTCTTCTTCTTCTTCTTCTTCTTCTTCTTCTTCTTCTTCTTCTTCTTCTTCTTCTTCTGCTTCTTCGTTTTAGTTCACTTAGTGGTCCATCCAGTTTATCTTCCACCGTTGTCTCTCTAGGCCAGCAGGTTTGTCTAGATTTGTCGTATTTTGAGCAGTCTTGGAGTATGTGATCTGCTGTCTGTGGTGCCAATCCGATGTGCACATAGCTGATTCTTCCATCTTGAATGTTGTATACATGTGGTTGCAGGGATTCTGTAAAGGACACCCGTGCATGATAACACCGAATAAACGCACTATTGAGGTCAGGTCATGTTGTGTGTGTCACTGAGGAAGTTGTCATCATCATCATCATCATCTTCCACTGTTACCGTTAAGCGTCGTGGGAAGAAATAGTTGGCGTTCCAGCGTCCAATAGGTGGGACTGGATAGTTTCATTCTGTGTGACTGTTCAATATCTTTGATGTCCTCAAACCATTTTCTTCTCGACCGTCCACTTCCCCTCGTCTGGGAAGTTGTAACGTGGTCATATGCCAACGTTCTTGATCATCAGAGGCTTTGTGTCTTAAACCCGACAACGGTAGGTCAGCATGGCTGAGTTTATTAGAACGATCCGGTGTGCTGATGCCGAGGTAAGGGCTTCAACCCCTACACCGAACAGTTGGACTAAAATGTTGACCTATCGTCCTTGACTTGGGAACGTAAATAACTAGTACTTCTGAAGTCGGAGTGGGTTCGCCTGATGGCGAGGGATACTGTTTATAGGGAAAGCTAATCCGACTCCATCCGCACGCAAAATTCAGTCCAGCACTACTAGAAGTGGTGTATTTGGACTACGCTTGAGCTCAAAGCGAGCGAGCGCAAAATAAACAACAAAAATCACATGACTACAACTGGCTATTTCACCAGTTGCCTTCTTCAGCTGTATAATCTGATCTCTTTGCGTTGATTCTCACAATGGTGTGAGCGTCAGTCGGTCAGAAAACTAAAATACAATGTTGCAAGTCATTTGTGGACCGCTGCGATGAACTTCATGTTGATTTTATAGGCAAGTTTACGTTCGGTAGTTTGCCGTTGCCTTTTGAACGAGAGGTCAACATTCAGTCTAACTGATCGATGTGGAATAAATCCGCTATTCCACCGTCAGCACATAGGAAGTTTAAACATAAGCGTGTTAAACCTTTTGGTCACTCAGACCTGTACAAGCAAACTACTGAATGAAAAAATGCATGTTAAATCACAAACTACTGAACGAAACATTGCCTGCAAAACCACAAACTACTGAACGAAACATTGCCTGCAAAACCACAAACTACTTAACGAAACATTGCCTGCTAAATCACAAACTACTGAACGAAAAATTACCTGCTAATCACAAACTACTTAACGAAAAATTGCCTGCTAAATCACAAACTACTGAACGAAAAATTACCTGCTAATCACAAACTACTGAACGAAAAATTACCTGCTAAATCACAAATTACTTAATGAAAAATTGCCTGCTAAATCACAACCTACTGAACGAAAGATTTCCTGCTAAATCACAAACTACTGAACGAAAAATTGCCTGCTAAATCACAAACTACTGAACGAAAGATTTCCTGCTAAATCACAAACTACTGAACGAAAAATTGCCTGCTAAATCACAAACTACTGAACGAAAGATTTCCTGCTAAATCACAAACTACTGAACGAAAAATTGCCTGCTAAATCACGAACAGCCAACACAAAAGCTGGGGTTGATTGCAACGGAATTTTTTTTTTCACGTGGTCTTCTAGTAATAAAATTGCCCCTGGTCTCTGGGTAGTGAGATCGGACGCCCGTGTGTATTGTTGCGCAAGTGAAAAAAATCCCTTGGCAGTTGGAAATCGAAAAGGAACAAAGTAGCCTAACGGCGCTGCCCGGGCAAAATTTCGAGTTAAAAATCTACCCAAAGTATTTCAGGATCTTCGCCGGTGCTACGGAGTTCGTGCACTGAGCTGAGTTTCTCCAGACTCAGGTTTGAGTTAGGAGGAGAACGGAGCACTTATGGGTTTCACCCGTGTGCCGTGATGTTGATCCATCGACTAAGCTAAACTGATTGGAACGTCTTGTAAAAGGACATGCAAAAAAACTGCAACTTAAAAACAAACAAACTGCAACTTAAACTCTCTGAGAAAATGTCAAAACCGTCTCTTGGCAACAGCTCTCATCATCAAGTCCCTTGCCGGCTGGCGTGGGTGATCAAGCCTCTCCACAAATTACGATCTCTGACGTCAGGGATCATTTCGTGTGTTGACTCCCTTCCGTGCCATGACACAAGACTGTCAAGAATTTTTTCTCGCTGTCTTCCTTTATCTTTCTTTCCACATATATTCCCAGTTGCCACAGCGTGTTCCAGTTTATTATTTTTTTTTTTTTTTATAATGCTGCAAAAAATGATGTCTGTGATAAGCTGTCTTTGCGACTCAGCCTCCGTCAAAGTTTCCAGACTAATTTTGGCTGTCCAAGGAATTGTCAGCATTCTTCTATAAGAAAGAGGCATCAGAAAGAGGTATCACAAAGAGGCATTACAAAGAGGCAACAGAAAGAGGCATCACAAAGAGGCAACAGAATGAGGCATCACAAAGAGGCATGACAAAGAGGCAACACAAAAAGGCATCACAAAGAGGCATCGGAAAAAGGCATTGGAAAAGGCATTAGAAAGAGGCATCACAAAGAGGTATCACAAAGACGCATTACAAAGAGGCAACAGAAAGAGGCATAACAAAGAGGCATCACAAAGAGGCAACAATAAGAGTTATCACAAAGAGGCAACAGAAAGAGGCATCACAAAGAAGCATCACAAAGAAGCATCACAAAGAGGCAACACAAAGAGGCAATAGAAAGAGGCATCACAAAGAGGCAACAGAAAGACGCAACAGAATGAGGCAACAGAAAGAGGCATCACAAAGAGGCAGCAGAAGAGGCAACAGAAAGAGGCAACAGAAAGAGACAACAGAATGAGGCAGCAGAAAGAGGCGACAGAAAGAGACAACAGAATGAGGCAGCAGAATGAGGCAGCAGAAAGAGGCAACAGAAAGAGGCATCACAAAGAGGCATCACAAAGAGGCAACAGAAAGAGGCAACAGAAAGAGGTATCAGAAAGAGGCATCACAAAGAGGCATCACAAAGAGGCAACAGAATGAGGCAGCAGAAAGAGGCAACAGAAAGAGGCAACAGAAAGAGACAACAGAATGAGGCAGCAGAAAGAGGCAACAGAAAGAGGCATCACAAAGAGGCATCACAAAGAGGCAACAGAAAGAGGTATCAGAAAGAGGCATCACAAAGAGGCAACAGAAAGAGACAACAGAAAGAGGCATCACAAAGAGGCATCACAAAGAGGCATCACAAAGAGGTATCACAAAGAGGCATCACAAAGAGGTATCACAAAGAGGCAACAGAAAGAGGCACCACAAAGAGGCAACAGAAAGAGACATCACAAAGAGGCATCACAAAGAAGCATTACAAAGAGGCAACACAAAGAGGCAATAGAAAGAGGCATAACAAAGAGGCAACAGAACGAGACAACAGAAAGAGGCAACAGAAAGAGGTATCACAAAGCGGCATCACAGAGCGGCATCACAAAGGGGCATCACAAAGGGGCAACAGAAAGAGGCATCACAAAGAGGCAGCAGAAAGAGGCAACACAAAGAGGCAGCAGAAAGAGGCAACAGAAAGAGGCATCACAAAGAGGCATCACAAAGAGGCAACAGAAAGAGGCAACAGAAAGAGGCATCACAAAGAGGCAACAGAAAGAGGCAACAGAAAGAGGCAACAGAAAGAGGCACCACAAAGAGGCAACAGAACGAGACAACAGAAAGAGGCAACAGAAAGAGGTATCACAAAGCGGCATCACAGAGCGGCATCACAAAGGGGCATCACAAAGGGGCAACAGAAAGAGGCATCACAAAGAGGCAGCAGAAAGAGGCAACGCAAAGAGGCAGCAGAAAGAGGCAACAGAAAGAGGCATCACAAAGAGGCATCACAAAGAGTCAACAGAAAGAGGCATCACAAAGAGGCAACAGAACGAGGCATCACAAAGAGGCAACAGAAAGAGGCAACAGAAAGAGGCATCACAAAGAGGCAACAGAAAGAGGCAACAGAAAGAGGCATCACAAAGAGGCAACAGAAAGAGGCAACAGAAAGAGGCATCACAAAGAGGCATCACAAAGAGGCAACAGAACGAGACAACAGAAAGAGGCAACAGAAAGAGGTATCACAAAGCGGCATCACAGAGCGGCATCACAAAGGGGCATCACAAAGGGGCAACACAAAGAGGCAGCAGAAAGAGGCAACAGAAAGAGGCATCACAAAGAGGCATCACAAAGAGGCAGCAGAAAGAGGCAACACAAAGAGGCA
The DNA here is from genome assembly GCA_963921405.1 of Cepaea hortensis. Taxonomy (NCBI): domain Eukaryota; kingdom Metazoa; phylum Mollusca; class Gastropoda; order Stylommatophora; family Helicidae; genus Cepaea; species Cepaea hortensis. The sequence goes on along the minus strand of OY992879.1, from coordinate 33,918,723 downwards.
GCAGAAAGAGGCAACAGAAAGAGGCATCACAAAGAGGCATCACAAAGAGGCAACAGAAAGAGGCATCACAAAGAGGCAACAGAAAGAGGCAACAGAAAGAGGCACCACAAAGAGGCAACAGAACGAGACAACAGAAAGAGGCAACAGAAAGAGGTATCACAAAGCGGCATCACAGAGCGGCATCACAAAGGGGCATCACAAAGGGGCATCACAAAGGGGCAACAGAAAGAGGCATCACAAAGTGGCAACAGAAAGAGGCATCACAAAGCGGCATCACAAAGCGGCATCACAAAGAGACAACACAAAGCGACATCACAAAGCGGCATCACAAAGAGGCATCACAAAGAGGTATCACAAAGAGGCATCACAAAGAGGCAACAGAAAGAGGCATCACAAAGAGGCAACAAAAAGAGGCATCTAAAGCGGAATCACAAAGAGGCAACAGGAAGAAGCATCACAAAGCGGAATCACAAAGAGGCATCACAAAGAGGCATCATAAAGAGGCATCACAAAGAGGCATCACAAAGAGGCATCACAAAGAGGCAACAGAAAGAGGCAACAGAAAGAGGCATCACAAAGAGGCAACAGAAAGAGGCATTACAAAGAGGCATCATAAAGAGGCAACAGAAAGACGCAACAGAATGAGGCAACAGAAAGAGGCATCACAAAGAGGCAGCAGAAAGAGGCAACAGAAAGAGGCAACAGAAAGAGACAACAGAAAGAGGCAACAGAAAGAGGCATCACAAAGAGGCAACAGAAAGAGGCATCACAAAGAGGCAACAGAAAGAGGCAACAGAAAGGGGCATCACAAAGAGGCAACAGAAAGAGGCAACAGAAAGAGGCATCACAAAGAGGCATCACAAAGAGGCAACAGAACGAGACAACAGAAAGAGGCAACAGAAAGAGGTATCCCATAGCGGCATCACAGAGCGGCATCACAGAGCGGCATCACAAAGGGGCAACAGAAAGAGGCATCACAAAGAGGCAGCAGAAAGAGGCAACACAAAGAGGCAGCAGAAAGAGGCAACAGAAAGAGGCATCACAAAGAGGCATCACAAAGAGGCAACAGAAAGAGGCAACAGAAAGAGGCATCACAAAGAGGCAACAGAAAGAGGCAACAGAAAGAGGCACCACAAAGAGGCAACAGAACGAGACAACAGAAAGAGGCAACAGAAAGAGGTATCACAAAGCGGCATCACAGAGCGGCATCACAAAGGGGCATCACAAAGGGGCAACAGAAAGAGGCATCACAAAGCGGCATCACAAAGCGGCAACAGAAAGAGGCATCACAAAGCGGCATCACAAAGCGGCATCACAAAGAGACAACACAAAACGACATCACAAAGCGGCATCACAAAGAGGCATCACAAAGAGGTATCACAAAGAGGCATCACAAAGAGGCAACAGAAAGAGGCATCACAAAGAGGCAACAAAAAGAGGCATCTAAAGCGGAATCACAAAGAGGCAACAGGAAGAAGCATCACAAAGCGGAATCACAAAGAGGCATCACAAAGAGGCATCATAAAGAGGCATCACAAAGAGGCATCACAAAGAGGCATCACAAAGAGGCAACAGAAAGAGGCAACAGAAAGAGGCATCACAAAGAGGCAACAGAAAGAGGCATTACAAAGAGGCATCATAAAGAGGCAACAGAAAGACGCAACAGAATGAGGCAACAGAAAGAGGCATCACAAAGAGGCAGCAGAAAGAGGCAACAGAAAGAGGCAACAGAAAGAGACAACAAAAAGAGGCAACAGAAAGAGGCATCACACAGAGGCAACAGAAAGAGGCATCACAAAGAGGCAACAGAAAGAGGCAACAGAAAGAGGCAACAGAAAGAGGCAACAGAAAGAGGCATCACAAAGAGGCAACAGAAAGAGGCAACAGAAAGAGGCATCACAAAGAGGCATCACAAAGAGGCAACAGAAAGAGGCAACAGAAAGAGGCATCACAAAGAGGCACCAGAAAGAGGCAACAGAAAGAGGCAACAGAAAGAGGCAACAGAAAGAGGCATCACAAAGAGGCAACAGAAAGAGACAACAGAAAGAGGCAACAGAAAGAGGCAACAGAAAGAGGCATCACAAAGAGGCAACAGAAAGAGGCAACTGAAAGAGGCATCACAAAGCGGCAACAGAAAGAGGCAACGGAAAGAGGCATCAGAAAGAGGCATTACAAAGAGGCATCATAAAGAGGCAACAGAAAGACGCAACAGAATGAGGCAACAGAAAGAAGCATCACAAAGAGGCAGCAGAAAGAGGCATCACAAAGAGGCAACAGAAAGAGGCAACTGAAAGAGGCATCACAAAGCGGCAACAGAAAGAGGCAACAGAAAGAGGCATCACAAAGAGGCAACAGAAAGAGGCATCACAAAGAGGCAACAGAAAGAGGCATCACAAAGAGGCAACAGAAAGAGGCAACAGAAAGAGGCATCACAAAGAGGCAACAGAAAGAGGCATTACAAAGAGGCATCATAAAGAGGCAACAGAAAGACGCAACAGAATGAGGCAACAGAAAGAGGCATCACAAAGAGGCAGCAGAAAGAGGCAACAGAAAGAGGCAACAGAAAGAGACAACAGAAAGAGGCAACAGAAAGAGGCATCACAAAAAGGCAACAGAAAGAGGCATCACAAAGAGGCAACAGAAAGAGGCAACAGAAAGAGGCATCACAAAGAGGCAACAGAAAGAGGCAACAGAAAGAGGCATCACAAAGAGGCATCACAAAGAGGCAACAGAACGAGACAACAGAAAGAGGTATCACAAAGCGGCATCACAGAGCGGCATCACAAAGGGGCATCACAAAGGGGCAACAGAAAGAGGCATCACAAAGAGGCAGCAGAAAGAGGCAACACAAAGAGGCAGCAGAAAGAGGCAACAGAAAGAGGCATCACAAAGAGGCATCACAAAGAGGCAACAGAAAGAGGCATCACAAAGAGGCAACAGAAAGAGGCACCACAAAGAGGCAACAGAACGAGACAACAGAAAGAGGCAACACAAAGAGGTATCACAAAGCGGCATCACAGAGCGGCATCACAAAGGGGCATCACAAAGGGGCAACAGAAAGAGGCATCACAAAGCGGCATCACGAAGTGGCAACAGAAAGAGGCATCACAAAGCGGCATCACAAAGCGGCATCACAAAGAGACAACACAAAGCGACATCACAAAGCGGCATCACAAAGAGGCATCACAAAGAGGCATCACAAAGAGGCAACAGAAAGAGGCAACAGAAAGAGGCAACAAAAAGAGGCATCTAAAGCGGAATCACAAAGAGGCAACAGGAAGAAGCATCACAAAGCTGAATCACAAAGAGGCATCACAAAGAGGCATCATAAAGAGGCAACAGAAAGACGCAACAGAATGAGGCAACAGAAAGAGGCATCACAAAGAGGCAGCAGAAAGAGGCAACAGAAAGAGGCAACAGAAAGAGACAACAAAAAGAGGCAACAGAAAGAGGCATCACACAGAGGCAACAGAAAGAGGCATCACAAAGAGGCAACAGAAAGAGGCAACAGAAAGAGGCAACAGAAAGAGGCAACAGAAAGAGGCATCACAAAGAGGCAACAGAAAGAGGCAACAGAAAGAGGCATCACAAAGAGGCATCACAAAGAGGCAACAGAAAGAGGCAACAGAAAGAGGCATCACAAAGAGGCACCAGAAAGAGGCAACAGAAAGAGGCAACAGAAAGAGGCAACAGAAAGAGGCATCACAAAGAGGCAACAGAAAGAGACAACAGAAAGAGGCAACAGAAAGAGGCAACAGAAAGAGGCATCACAAAGAGGCAACAGAAAGAGGCAACTGAAAGAGGCATCACAAAGCGGCAACAGAAAGAGGCAACGGAAAGAGGCATCACAAAGAGGCAACAGAAAGAGGCATTACAAAGAGGCATCATAAAGAGGCAACAGAAAGACGCAACAGAATGAGGCAACAGAAAGAAGCATCACAAAGAGGCAGCAGAAAGAGGCATCACAAAGAGGCAACAGAAAGAGGCAACAGAAAGAGGCATCACAAAGAGGCAACAGAAAGAGGCATCACAAAGAGGCAACAGAAAGAGGCATCACAAAGAGGCAACAGAAAGAGGCAACAGAAAGAGGCATCACAAAGAGGCAACAGAAAGAGGCATTACAAAGAGGCATCATAAAGAGGCAACAGAAAGACGCAACAGAATGAGGCAACAGAAAGAGGCATCACAAAGAGGCAGCAGAAAGAGGCAACAGAAAGAGGCAACAGAAAGAGACAACAGAAAGAGGCAACAGAAAGAGGCATCACAAAAAGGCAACAGAAAGAGGCATCACAAAGAGGCAACAGAAAGAGGCAACAGAAAGAGGCATCACAAAGAGGCAACAGAAAGAGGCAACAGAAAGAGGCATCACAAAGAGGCATCACAAAGAGGCAACAGAACGAGACAACAGAAAGAGGTATCACAAAGCGGCATCACAGAGCGGCATCACAAAGGGGCATCACAAAGGGGCAACAGAAAGAGGCATCACAAAGAGGCAGCAGAAAGAGGCAACACAAAGAGGCAGCAGAAAGAGGCAACAGAAAGAGGCATCACAAAGAGGCATCACAAAGAGGCAACAGAAAGAGGCATCACAAAGAGGCAACAGAAAGAGGCACCACAAAGAGGCAACAGAACGAGACAACAGAAAGAGGCAACACAAAGAGGTATCACAAAGCGGCATCACAGAGCGGCATCACAAAGGGGCATCACAAAGGGGCAACAGAAAGAGGCATCACAAAGCGGCATCACGAAGTGGCAACAGAAAGAGGCATCACAAAGCGGCATCACAAAGCGGCATCACAAAGAGACAACACAAAGCGACATCACAAAGCGGCATCACAAAGAGGCATCACAAAGAGGCATCACAAAGAGGCAACAGAAAGAGGCAACAGAAAGAGGCAACAAAAAGAGGCATCTAAAGCGGAATCACAAAGAGGCAACAGGAAGAAGCATCACAAAGCTGAATCACAAAGAGGCATCACAAAGAGGCATCATAAAGAGGCATCACAAAGAGGCATCACAAAGAGGCATCACAAAGAGGCAACAGAAAGAGGCAACAGAAAGAGGCATCACAAAGAGGCAACAGAAAGAGGCATTACAAAGAGGCATCATAAAGAGGCAACAGAAAGACGCAACAGAATGAGGCAACAGAAAGAGGCATCACAAAGAGGCAACAGAAAGAGGCAACAGAAAGAGGCAACAGAAAGAGACAACAGAAAGAGGCAACAGAAAGAGGCATCACAAAGAGGCAACAGAAAGAGGCATCACAAAGAGGCAACAGAAAGAGGCAACAGAAAGAGACATCACAAAGAGGCAACAGAAAGAGGCAACAGAAAGAGGCATCACAAAGAGGCAACAGAAAGAGGCAACAGAAAGAGGCATCACAAAGAGGCATCACAAAGAGGCAACAGAAAGAGGCAACAGAAAGAGGCATCACAAAGAGGCACCAGAAAGAGGCAACAGAAAGAGGCAACAGAAAGAGGCAACAGAAAGAGGCATCACAAAGAGGCAACAGAAAGAGACAACAGAAAGAGGCAACAGAAAGAGGCAACAGAAAGAGGCATCACAAAGAGGCAACAGAAAGAGGCAACTGAAAGAGGCATCACAAAGCGGCAACAGAAAGAGGCAACAGAAAGAGGCATCACAAAGAGGCAACAGAAAGAGGCATCACAAAGAGGCAACAGAAAGAGGCATCACAAAGAGGCAACAGAAAGAGGCATCACAAAGAGGCAACAGAAAGAGGCATCACAAAGAGGCAACAGAAAGAGGTATCACAAAGAGGCAACAGAAAGAGGCATCACAAAGAGGCATCACAAAGAGGCATCATAAAGAGGCATCACAAAGAGGCATCACAAAGAGGCATCACAAAGAGGCAACAGAAAGAGGCAACAGAAAGAGGCATCACAAAGAGGCAACAGAAAGAGGCATTACAAAGAGGCATCATAAAGAGGCAACAGAAAGACGCAACAGAATGAGGCAACAGAAAGAGGCATCACAAAGAGGCAGCAGAAAGAGGCAACAGAAAGAGGCAACAGAAAGAGACAACAGAAAGAGGCAACAGAAAGAGGCATCACAAAGAGGCAACAGAAAGAGGCATCACAAAGAGGCAACAGAAAGAGGCAACAGAAAGAGGCATCACAAAGAGGCAACAGAAAGAGGCAACAGAAAGAGGCATCACAAAGAGGCAACAGAAAGAGGCAACAGAAAGAGGCATCACAAAGAGGCATCACAAAGAGGCAACAGAACGAGACAACAGAAAGAGGCAACAGAAAGAGGTATCACAAAGCGGCATCACAGAGTGGCATCACAAAGGGGCATCACAAAGGGGCAACAGAAAGAGGCATCACAAAGAGGCAGCAGAAAGAGGCAACACAAAGAGGCAGCAGAAAGAGGCAACAGAAAGAGGCATCACAAAGAGGCATCACAAAGAGGCAACAGAAAGAGGCAACAGAAAGAGGCATCACAAAGAGGCAACAGAAAGAGGCAACAGAAAGAGGCACCACAAAGAGGCAACAGAACGAGACAACAGAAAGAGGCAACAGAAAGAGGTATCACAAAGCGGCATCACAGAGCGGCATCACAAAGGGGCATCACAAAGGGGCAACAGAAAGAGGCATCACAAAGCGGCATCACAAAGCGGCAACAGAAAGAGGCATTAAAAAGAGGCATCATAAAGAGGCAACAGAAAGACGCAACAGAATGAGGCAACAGAAAGAGGCATCACAAAGAGGCAGCAGAAAGAGGCAACAGAAAGAGACAACAGAAAGAGGCAACAGAAAGAGGCATCACAAAGAGGCAACATAAAGAGGCATCACAAAGAGGCAACAGAAAGAGGCAACAGAAAGAGGCATCACAAAGAGGCAACAGAAAGAGGCAACAGAAAGAGGCATCACAAAGAGGCAACAGAAAGAGGCATCACAAAGAGGCATCACAAAGAGCCAACAGAAAGAGGCAACAGAAAGAGGCATCACAAAGAGGCACCAGAAAGAGGCAACAGACAGAGGCAACAGAAAGAGGCAACAGAAAGAGGCATCACAAAGAGGCAACAGAAAGAGACAACAGAAAGAGGCAACAGAAAGAGGCAACAGAAAGAGGCATCACAAAGAGGCAACAGAAAGAGGCAACTGAAAGAGGCATCACAAAGCGGCAACAGAAAGAGGCAACGGAAAGAGGCATCACAAAGAGGCAACAGAAAGAGGCATTACAAAGAGGCATCATAAAGAGGCAACAGAAAGACGCAACAGAATGAGGCAACAGAAAGAAGCATCACAAAGAGGCAGCAGAAAGAGGCATCACAAAGAGGCAACAGAAACAGGCAACTGAAAGAGGCATCACAAAGCGGCAACAGAAAGAGGCAACAGAAAGAGGCATCACAAAGAGGCAACAGAAAGAGGCATCACAAAGAGGCAACAGAAAGAGGCATCACAAAGAGGCAACAGAAAGAGGCAACAGAAAGAGGCATCACAAAGAGGCAACAGAAAGAGGCATTACAAAGAGGCATCATAAAGAGGCAACAGAAAGACGCAACAGAATGAGGCAACAGAAAGAGGCATCACAAAGAGGCAGCAGAAAGAGGCAACAGAAAGAGGCAACAGAAAGAGACAACAGAAAGAGGCAACAGAAAGAGGCATCACAAAAAGGCAACAGAAAGAGGCATCACAAAGAGGCAACAGAAAGAGGCAACAGAAAGAGGCATCACAAAGAGGCAACAGAAAGAGGCAACAGAAAGAGGCATCACAATGAGGCATCACAAAGAGGCAACAGAACGAGACAACAGAAAGAGGTATCACAAAGCGGCATCACAGAGCGGCATCACAAAGGGGCATCACAAAGGGGCAACAGAAAGAGGCATCACAAAGAGGCAGCAGAAAGAGGCAACACAAAGAGGCAGCAGAAAGAGGCAACAAAAAGAGGCATCTAAAGCGGAATCACAAAGAGGCAACAGGAAGAAGCATCACAAAGCGGAATCACAAAGAGGCATCACAAAGAGGCATCATAAAGAGGCATCACAAAGAGGCATCACAAAGAGGCATCACAAAGAGGCAACAGAAAGAGGCAACAGAAAGAGGCATCACAAAGAGGCAACAGAAAGAGGCATTACAAAGAGGCATCATAAAGAGGCAACAGAAAGACGCAACAGAATGAGGCAACAGAAAGAGGCATCACAAAGAGGCAACAGAAAGAGGCAACAGAAAGAGGCAACAGAAAGAGACAACAGAAAGAGGCAACAGAAAGAGGCATCACAAAGAGGCAACAGAAAGAGGCATCACAAAGAGGCAACAGAAAGAGGCAACAGAAAGAGACATCACAAAGAGGCAACAGAAAGAGGCAACAGAAAGAGGCATCACAAAGAGGCAACAGAAAGAGGCAACAGAAAGAGGCATCACAAAGAGGCATCACAAAGAGGCAACAGAAAGAGGCAACAGAAAGAGGCATCACAAAGAGGCACCAGAAAGAGGCAACAGAAAGAGGCAACAGAAAGAGGCAACAGAAAGAGGCATCACAAAGAGGCAACAGAAAGAGACAACAGAAAGAGGCAACAGAAAGAGGCAACAGAAAGAGGCATCACAAAGAGGCAACAGAAAGAGGCAACTGAAAGAGGCATCACAAAGCGGCAACAGAAAGAGGCAACAGAAAGAGGCATCACAAAGAGGCAACAGAAAGAGGCATCACAAAGAGGCAACAGAAAGAGGCATCACAAAGAGGCAACAGAAAGAGGCATCACAAAGAGGCAACAGAAAGAGGCATCACAAAGAGGCAACAGAAAGAGGTATCACAAAGAGGCAACAGAAAGAGGCATCACAAAGAGGCATCACAAAGAGGCATCATAAAGAGGCATCACAAAGAGGCATCACAAAGAGGCATCACAAAGAGGCAACAGAAAGAGGCAACAGAAAGAGGCATCACAAAGAGGCAACAGAAAGAGGCATTACAAAGAGGCATCATAAAGAGGCAACAGAAAGACGCAACAGAATGAGGCAACAGAAAGAGGCATCACAAAGAGGCAGCAGAAAGAGGCAACAGAAAGAGGCAACAGAAAGAGACAACAGAAAGAGGCAACAGAAAGAGGCATCACAAAGAGGCAACAGAAAGAGACATCACAAAGAGGCAACAGAAAGAGGCAACAGAAAGAGGCATCACAAAGAGGCAACAGAAAGAGGCAACAGAAAGAGGCATCACAAAGAGGCAACAGAAAGAGGCAACAGAAAGAGGCATCACAAAGAGGCATCACAAAGAGGCAACAGAACGAGACAACAGAAAGAGGCAACAGAAAGAGGTATCACAAAGCGGCATCACAGAGTGGCATCACAAAGGGGCATCACAAAGGGGCAACAGAAAGAGGCATCACAAAGAGGCAGCAGAAAGAGGCAACACAAAGAGGCAGCAGAAAGAGGCAACAGAAAGAGGCATCACAAAGAGGCATCACAAAGAGGCAACAGAAAGAGGCAACAGAAAGAGGCATCACAAAGAGGCAACAGAAAGAGGCAACAGAAAGAGGCACCACAAAGAGGCAACAGAACGAGACAACAGAAAGAGGCAACAGAAAGAGGTATCACAAAGCGGCATCACAGAGCGGCATCACAAAGGGGCATCACAAAGGGGCAACAGAAAGAGGCATCACAAAGCGGCATCACAAAGCGGCAACAGAAAGAGGCATCACAAAGAGACAACACAAAGCGACATCACAAAGCGGCATCACAAAGAGGCATCACAAAGAGGCATCACAAAGAGGCATCACAAAGAGGCAACAGAAAGAGGCATCACAAAGAGGCAACAAAAAGAGGCATCTAAAGCGGAATCACAAAGAGGCAACAGGAAGAAGCATCACAAAGCGGAATCACAAAGAGGCATCACAAAGAGGCATCATAAAGAGGCATCACAAAGAGGCATCACAAAGAGGCATCACAAAGAGGCAACAGAAAGAGGCATCACAAAGAGGCAACAGAAAGAGGCATTACAAAGAGGCATCATAAAGAGGCAACAGAAAGACGCAACAGAATGAGGCAACAGAAAGAGGCATCACAAAGAGGCAGCAGAAAGAGGCAACAGAAAGAGACAACAGAAAGAGGCAACAGAAAGAGGCATCACAAAGAGGCAACATAAAGAGGCATCACAAAGAGGCAACAGAAAGAGGCAACAGAAAGAGGCATCACAAAGAGGCAACAGAAAGAGGCAACAGAAAGAGGCATCACAAAGAGGCAACAGAAAGAGGCATCACAAAGAGGCATCACAAAGAGGCAACAGAAAGAGGCAACAGAAAGAGGCATCACAAAGAGGCACCAGAAAGAGGCAACAGACAGAGGCAACAGAAAGAGGCAACAGAAAGAGGCATCACAAAGAGGCAACAGAAAGAGACAACAGAAAGAGGCAACAGAAAGAGGCAACAGAAAGAGGCATCACAAAGAGGCAACAGAAAGAGGCAACTGAAAGAGGCATCACAAAGCGGCAACAGAAAGAGGCAACAGAAAGAGGCATCACAAAGAGGCAACAGAAAGAGGCATCACAAAGAGGCAACAGAAAGAGGCATCACAAAGAGGCAACAGAAAGAGGCATCACAAAGAGGCAACAGAAAGAGGCATCACAAAGAGGCAACAGAAAGAGGTATCACAAAGAGGCAACAGAAAGAGGCAACAGAAAGAGGCATCACAAAGAGGCAACAGAAAGAGGCAACAGAAAGAGGCATCACAAAGAGGCAACAGAAAGAGGCAACAGAAAGAGGCAACAGAAAGAGGTATCACAAAGCGGTATCACAAAGCGGCATCACAAAGGAGCATCACAAAGGGGCAACAGAATGAGGCATCACAAAGCGGCATCACAAAGCGGCATCACAAAGAGGCATCACAAAGAGGCATCACAAAGAGGCAACAGAAAGAGGCATCACAAAGAGGCAACAAATAGAGGCATCTAAAGCGGAATCACAAAGAGGCAACAGGAAGAGGCATCACAAAGTGGAATCACAATGAGGCATCACAAAGAGGCATCACAAAGAGGCATCATAAGAGGCATCATAAAAAGGAATCACAAAGAGGCAACACAAAGAGATATCACAAAGCGGCATCACAAAGGGGCAACACAAAGAGGCATCACAAAGAGATATAACAAGGAGGCATCACAAAGGGGTATCACAAAGAGTCATCAAAAAGAGGCAACACAAAGCGGCATCACAAAGAGGAATCACAAAGAGGCATCACAAAGAGGCATCACAAAGAGGCAACAAAAAGAGGCATCTAAAGCGGAATCACAAAGAGGCAACAGGAAGAAGCATCACAAAGCGGAATCACACAGAGGCATCACAAAGAGGCATCACAAGGAGGCATCACAAAGAGGCATCACAAAGAGGCAACAGAAAGAGGCAACAGAAAGAGGCATAACAAAGAGGCAACAGAAAGAGGCAACAGAAAGAGGCATCACAAAGAGGCAACAGAAAGAGGCAACAGAAAGAGGCAACAGAAAGAGGTATCACAAAGCGGCATCACAAAGGGGCATCACAAAGGGGCATCACAAAGGGGCAACAGAAAGAGACAACACAAAGCGGCATCACAAAGCGGCAACAGAAAGAGGCATCACAAAGCGGCATCACAAAGAGGCAACACAAAGCGGCATCACAAAGCGGCATCACAAAGAGGCATCACAAAGAGGCATCACAAAGAGGCAACAGAAAGAGGCATCACAAAGAGGCAACAAAAAGAGGCATCTAAAGCGGAATCACAAGGAGGCAACAGGAAGAGGCATCACAAAGCGGAATCACAAAGAGGCATCACAAAGAGGCATTACAAAGAGGCATCACAAAGAGGCATCACAAAGAGGCATCACAAAGAGGCATCACAAAGAGGAATCACAAAGAGGCAACACAAAGAGATATCACAAAGAGGCATCACAAAGGGGCATCACAAAGCGGCATCACAAAGAGGAATCACAAAGAGGCAACACAAAGAGATATCACAAAGCGGCATCACAAAGCGGCATCACAAAGGGGCAACACAAAGAGGCATCACAAAGAGATATAACAAGGAGGCATCACAAAGGGGAATCATAAAGAGGCATCACAAAGAGGCAACAGAAAGAGGCATCACAAAGAGGCATCAGAAATAGTGATCACAAAGAGGCATCACCAGCACTACCATGAGCACATACTGTTATCTAATACAATGCTGGGATGTTATTCTTTTCTGTTGACAGACCTCTGCCAGTGACCTTGAACTCGTGCAACTCACCTTTCGCGCTGGTCATGTAATGAGTAGAGAGACATTGGACATGGGGCGATGCCAGAAGTGGAATAGACCGGCGCCAACGAGTCAAGAACTGACATCACAGCCCTCGGGACATTATCATACGTGCTCCGTCCTCACAGTAATAATGGTACCAGTTGCAGTCTGTTTATGTGTCCTTTTGACCTTTTATCGGAGTACTGAGAGTCGACCAGATCCTGTGGTCGCTCACTGCTGTACCAATCTCTCCAGGCCGTGATAGTGTATGTGCTCTTCCACACAATACACCTGATCTCAAAGGGCCCTGACTACATCAACAATATCGTGCACTAATATACAACCGCCAGCCTCCCTGGGAAAGGGGTAAAGGACGCTGTTCATAATCCCGTATACCCACCTACGAAACATAGCTACGCGAGATTCGGGAGCGGATCGTGTCGCGTTGGTTTCTTACGGAAAGATATGGGAGCCTGTCGTTCGGAAAGCAATGGCAAACTACTGAACGTTAAACTTGCCAAGACATCAACAGCATCTGAAAAATGCTGGTGTTGACTGCAATGTCCTGTAAGTAGGATTTGCAAAAAAACATGAAATATATATCCAACCAGTGGGGCAGATCCAGCCAATTTGTCCGCCTGCTGGTTTCCCATCACATCAGTATGTCTTTGGGAAAAGACCCAACGGATGCTCAACGTTATCTGATTAAGTGTGCCTCTGGCGTTTTCTCGGAGTACCGAGTGTCGACCAGATCCTCTGGTCACTCCCTGCAGCTCTGTGACAGTTGTAACCGGGATAAAAGTAACAAACAGTTCGTAACGTTTATTGTATATGAGTACTGGTCTTTCTTCTGAATGCTTGACAATAATCTGCACTAGATAGTGACGTACCATCCTTGAATTCTATAGGAGAAGTAGATTCATGGACGATAACCGCTTGCAAAACGTTTCTTTTGTTTTGTTCTGGTTATAGTTCTTTAAAATATTGCAATTCTTTTATATATAATATCACTACGGGTGTCAGATCTTAGTCAGATATGGCTGAGCTATCGTATGACAGTAGACGGTACTAACTGCTTTCTGTTAGCGCCGAATATTGGGCGGCGCTCACCAAACCTGACACCCCGCATTCTGCCAACGGCTTCGGGCGGAGGATTGCAATTGGGAGGGTACAAGCCTTACCCTAGTGCGATGAAATGCAATCTAAAGACTAAATGTCATGGCAGGTCAGACCAGGCCCTAGTCGGCAACTGGTCTAGGATGGAAGCTCCGATAGGCAGTTAGAGCATTGCTTTGCTGATCCAGCAGCTTCTGCAGCTTGTCTTGTTCCAGATGTATTGGGTTACCTTTCCTCTGGAGTAAACTATCAGGCCGAGAGAGGGATCATGCTGCATGGGCAACACACGGTCTCTAAACTCAACCCAGGCTTTGTGTTATGGAGAGGTATAACTCCATTTTACTAACTATCGTCTGTCAAGACGGCAAGGTGCCAGTCAGTATCTCTATAATTATAAAATATTTGGTTTATCATAATGTATAATATCCGTATAGTTGTAAACTATTTGGTTTCTGTATAATGTATAATAAACATTTTGTTGTATACATGTTTGGTTTGCTATAATGTATAACCGTATAACTGTATACATGTTTAGGTTGTCATACCGTCTCCGTGGGGAAGGTGCTACTAATGCGATTCGTAATCCCTTATACCTTTCGAAAAAGTATAGGTGCCGGACGTTCAGAAAGCAATGGCAAACTACTGAACGTAAAACTTACCCAGGAGTCACGAACAGCCAAAATGCTGGGGTTGAATGCTACATCCTGTGAAGGACATGCAACTAATTTTGTTGTTTAGTTTGTCATATTGTATAATATCCGTATAGTTAGGTAAATATTTCAATTGTTATCATGTATAATATCTGTATACTAGTAAAACTTATTGATTTACTATAATATTCAATATCCCTATAGCTGTAAATATGTTTGGTTTGCTATAGTGTACAATATCCCGATATGATTTCGTTGACCTTAGCTCAAGGTATGACACCAAGCATTATTATCGGAGTTATCAGGCGCCAGCTCAGTTGACGTGAGCGATCATGTTTCTAAACATCTCGCGATTGTCAACAGAATGAATCTATCCATCATAGCGAACTGTAATGTGGCGGATATGCGAGGGAAACCGGACAGACAGACAGACAGACAGACAGACAGACAGACAGACGGGCGTGCAGGCGGGCGGGCTGACGGACAAAGATACAGACAGAGAAGGGCAGACAGATAGATAGACTGACAGCACAGAGGCAGTGAGACAGATATATAGAGACAAAGACAGAGCGACAAACAGACAGACAAACAGACAGAGAGACAGACATATAGATTGAGACAGACAAAGACAGGGAAAGATAGAGGGGAGACATACAGAGACACAGAGAGACAGAGACAGATAGTGAAAGACTGAGAAAGAACGACGGACAATGAGACAGACACACAGAGACAGAGAGACAGACATATGCAGAGAGACAGGGACAGACAGACAGACAGACAGGCAGACAGACAGACAGACAGACAGACAGACAGACAGACAGACAGACAGACAGACTATTATAGTATCTGACAATGTACATCATATTTTCTTCCCCCTCACCCCCCCCCCCCACCCTCCCAACACCCCCTCCATCTTTACTCGAGACATTCCACAAACGTAACCCATAATATGACAAAACATGATTTTCTAGACAAATGTAGAGAAGGTAGTTTGTCATTGCTTTCCTTCTTAGCAGTGATCATACTGGTCAATGACCGTAGCCACTGTCTTCCAAAGAAAAAAGAGAGATCCTTTGCCTACCATTGTAAAACTGTTGACTATAACCTACAACTATCTGTCAGCTGCTCTTCAACTTTATCTACCACCTGCATCCATGACTTCACGTAACCCTGATCGGAGGGCTAAATGGGTACTCCACTTTGCCCATGGGTGTCTCGTGGGCTAGCAGAGGGAAGGAGGCACCTTACTTCTCCTTTGATAGTGTATACCCCTCACCCGCCATCCAATATATAAAAAGATTGAGGGGAAAAGAATAAGAGGAAGACAGACAAATAATTACCTGGATGGCTTGGCCACTTGGTATGGTCGAGACAAGAACACAGTGCTGATCCTCGACTCCGGTGGTCGTGTGAAATGGCGTAGCAAGACAACCCACGTTTATCGGAATGGCACATGATGGACCTACACTAATTATGAAACTCTTTTAAACAATTCCATTTAAAAAAACATTGACCTTAAAACCCATTAAAATAGGAGCAGTTTCGACCGGATGCATTGCTAACATAAATGTCAGTTACAGAAACCAGACAACATTCGAGCATTGTGATATCTCTGTCCGCCATTTTGAATCGTCAGTTCTGAAATGAGGCGCTGACCTTCAACTGTAGTTTCAAATTTCGAATTTGGATGAACACCAAGAAAATAAATACATATATAGATCTAATTCCGGTCATTCAACTCGATCGATTGCTTCTTTTTGTGTGTTTGTTTTTGGTTTGTTTGTCCGTCAACAGAAAGTGTGTTTCTACTGTTTATAGTGTTTTTCTTTATGTGAATATTATTTCAATGTTAACAAAGTACAGGCTGTGGAGCATCGGTAGCGAAGTAATTATTTCTCTAATGGAAACAAACAACGAAGTTTTTTTTCAAAACAAAGGACGCATTGAAGCGTCATTGGCATATGGTGCTAATTCTTATTGTCATTGACCAATTGATACTTGACATCAAAGACATTATTATACAATCACACGGATTGACGCTATCCAGTGCCACCCATCGGGCGCTGGAACGTCAACTTTTCAACCTCACGATATTTGACTACAAAAGTGGAAGTGATGATGATAATGATAATGATGACGATGATAACACAGCCTCATAAAATCAGTACCACATAATTGTCCTATCTTTCTAGGAGTGGACTGGCTCATGAATCGCTGCCCATTTCACAATATTTAAAGGGTATTGAAGGACAAGAAGATCGACATCGTCGCACTGGATTGTATCCTATATAGTATATAATTCTATCTATATATGAAGACCATGATAATGATGATGATGATGATTACCATGATGATGATAATGATGATGATGATGACAATGATGATGCTGCTGATGATAATGATGACAATGATGATGATGATGATGATGATGATGATGATGATGATGATGATGATGATGATGATGATGATGATGATGATGATGATGATGATGATGATGATGATGATGATGAAAATGATGATGATGATGACAAAGATGGTGGCCATGATGATGGCGAGGATGATGGCCATGTTGGTGGCCATGATGATGGTGACGACCATGATGACGACCATAATGATGTCAATGAGGATGACCATGGCCATAATGATGACTATGATGATGATGGTGATGATGACTGTGATGATGGTGATTACTATGATGATGACTATGATGATGGTGATTACTATGATGATGACGATGATGACCATGATGATAACCACAATGATGACCATGATGATTACCATGATTGATGTCTAAGAAGAATAGACAGAGAGGAAGGGAACTGGAACAGCGATGTTTTAAAATTAAAATGTAAACCAATACAGAACTGCAGAAACTACAGAAAGATATGCACCCAGAACACACTGACAGAGGAATTCGAAACTCTGAA
The DNA here is from genome assembly GCA_963921405.1 of Cepaea hortensis. Lineage (NCBI taxonomy): Eukaryota > Metazoa > Mollusca > Gastropoda > Stylommatophora > Helicidae > Cepaea > Cepaea hortensis. The sequence continues at coordinate 33,901,827 of OY992879.1, read as the reverse complement.
GAACGTCTTAAACCTGAAAGGGTACTCCACAGGATTTATAAAGCGCCACTGCCAACAGCCCAAACCTAAACCAGATGTAACTACAGTCCCTAAACTCAAGGTATTCATCCAGCTAACCTTTCGAGGGGATGACGTAATGCAACGTCTACAAGGCCGGCTTACTACAGTAGTAGGCCGAACATTCTGTGCTGCAACTCCAGTCATTAGATATAAAACCGTACCGATTCCTACACCAGCAGTCACAGAGCCTGTTCCTCGGTACGCCACAAACAATTGTATTTACCAATTCACATGTAGATGCCAGGCCGTCTACATTGGTAGAACAGAGAGACAGCTTAACAAAAAAGTGTCAGAACACGTACCTAAATGGGTCAACAAGATACAACACACAGGAGATGCTAGCCTCGTGGGGCCGACACACCGGAAGCTCCCGGTGTCTTCAATTGGTAGGCACATTATTGAAAGCAGCCATGTGGTTGACAGAGACACTGCCATTCGCGTGTTGTTTAACACACAAAATACTCGCTTGTTAAAATTTTCAGAAGCAATTATGATCAATCAACGCAAGCCAGAATTGTGCAAACAGAAAGACATGTTAGTCAGCTTAAAATTACCGTGGTAGATAAGTGACATTACTGTGCGAATATGTGTATATTTCAACTTGAATGATTTATCTAGTTAATTTCACGTAAGTTGTGCGATTTCTGCAGTATGTACCTGACGAGATGCAGCGAAATATGCCAGGCAATAAATCGTGCAATCTATTGTTTGTGTCTTCGTTATTCAATACAGAACTGGCAATATTAGCTGCCAGACGCTGATGCATATGTTGGAACGGGGTGGAGTGTATAAGGACCTGAGGACCTACGGACATGTTCGGAGTGCAAGGATTACTCACCAACAGATAATGATTGATCGATTGATTGATTTATTTATTTAGGAACCGACATCACAGCATTCGGGGCATTCCCGTAAGCGCTCCGTCCCCATCCTCAGCAGCCAGCGAAGAGTTCCAACACCAATAGTACCAGTAGCAATCTGATTATATGTCCGTCTCGCCTTTCCGCTGAGCGTTGATCGTCGGCCAGATCCCCTCGTCACTCCTCGCTGTCTCATTCTTGCCAGACCATGGTGATCCATTTGCTCCTCCGAGATGTACACGTGCTCCCACAAGGCCGCAACGACGTCTGCTTTGTCATGCATCAATACTCCACCAAGTTTTGCAGAGCCAGCCAATCTGTCCGCCTGTTCATTCCCCAGCACACCGGCATGCCCCGGAGAAAATATCCAGGCGATGCTTGCCTCCCGTGACCTCCGAAGCGAAACAAACCACTCACCCCGAAGCTTGCCTGTCCTCACCTTCTTCAGAATGCTTTCTGAGTCAGTTACAATCACGATGTGTGTGTGTGTGTCTGTGTGTGTGTGTGTCTGTGTGTGTGTGTGTGTGTGTGTGTCGTATTCTCCACCCAGCTGAAGGCTGCGCTGATTGCCTCCACCTCCATTCTTAAGCTAGATGTTGTGGTATCATATGCCAGGCTCTCCAGCACCAAATGTCGACCATTAGCTTTTGCTAAGAACCCCCAGGCACTTCTACTACCTCTCAACACCGACCCATCTGTGTAGATAAATACATCACCCGAGCGAGCATTATCCTAAATTAGTTGCTGGATTTCCACTTCCGTGGCCCCTGCTGGCCATTCCCTGCACTCCCGGCTCAATGTGATTATAACTCTGCACAAGTCTTCATGCTCCGCTGGCACTCTGACCCACTCCTCTCCTATACTAATGTTCTCCAATTTGCATACCTGTCTGATCGTATCCTCCGCCTCAGCCATCCATGATTTCCCTCTTATCAGTCGCTGACCCTTAACTGCGTCCAGCGCCTCATGCAACGGGTGATCTGTGTCAGCAGCTACTCTGAGGTATGCCTTCGCCTGCATCACCTTGAGCCTACCAGCAACAGACGGCAAACCAAGGATATAACGCATACACACTACTGGAGTGTCTCTGTTGCATCCCAGAATGACTGGCATAGCTTCGTTCTTTATGCGCTCTAATTTCACCAGCTGACTCTTTGAGACAGTGAGCAGTCCTAGTCCATAATCAATCACTGAGAGGATCAAGTGCTGGTATAGTGTGAAAAGCATTCTCTGCTCTGTGTCCATTGCAGCTATAATTTTAAGTTCTTTGAGTCCCTTTTGAGACCTTGTCACAACCGTCTCCACATGGTCCTTGAAGCACAGGCTCCTGTCAAATGTGATTCCCAGATACCTCAGTTTGTTCTCTCTGTTGACGCTTCTACCATCTATCGTGAGGCTTAGGACATACTCTCTTACAATCCTGTTGTCCAGAAAGCACCACAAAACAGCCGCCTTTTCCGGGTGGATGACAGCACTCATTTCAGTGCACCAGTCAATCACTTTGTCTACTTTCGCCTGTAGCTCCTGGGCTGTTTGTACCCTATCTCTCCCATGCCTATATGCAAGAATATCATCTGCAAATGTTAGTATCCTTCCAACCTCTGGTGCTTCTAGGTTTGCAATCTTGCTCGTATACACGTTAAAGAGCACCGGTGAGATTGCAGATCCCTGTGGCAGTCCTGGGGTTAAAATATGTGGCTCTGAGGTCCATGCACCCAGACGTAGAGCAACCCGACGAGAATGCAGGACGGCTGCTATCCAGTTCACCAACCAGGGATTGATCCCCTTCTCCATCAGTGCGGTCATCAAAATATCATATTGAACTCTATTGTACGCATCCTCGAGATCAAGCGCTGTCGCCATCGTTTCTTGTCTACTCTGGAACCCCTCATAAACATCAAAGGCAAAAGTGGCTGCATTTGACCAGGTATCTTTTCCTGGCCTGTAGCTCCCCAGGCCTCTTGGAAGAAGCTTCCCCCTTTCCAAAAACTCTAGCAGCTTGACAGCGACTATCTTCTCTAAAACCTCCCCAAATGTATTTTGAAGGGTGATTGATCCTAAAGCTACTAAGCTTTGACTGATCCATGAATGGCTTTTGGGAGAGGGATGAGATAGCTGTGCACCCAATCCTGCGGTACTGATGCTGTCCTAATACTCTGGTTAAAGCAGTCGGTCATTTCCTTCAGGTCTGCGTCGCTCAAAGCCTTCATGTGGCCATACCTGACCCCATCGGGCCCTGGTGCCATGTCTTTAGCCTTTTACAAAATATGTTTAACATCTTCAACCCGTATGATGTCTTCATAATGCATTTTCTTAATGGTGCCAGATAATTCCTCTCTAACTGCATCCATGGTGTCCACATCATTATGATTGGTCTGCTCCAAAAATCTCTGGAGAAACGCCTCCCCTTTCTCTTTGTTTGTTGTCACGCGCACACCATCATCTCTATAAATTATTCCCACTGTCATAGGCCGATCTTTTCTTTGCATTTCTCTGTACAGTTTCTAGAATTTTCGCAGTGTTTTATCACCTCCAATCTCCTTCATGAAACATTCCCATTTTCCGTTTTTGGCCTCTGTAACACAGCGCTTGAAAACCTCCATCTTGTCTTGCTTGACATTTTCCGCTGTGTCCACTTCTGGGTGTCTGTCGCACTTTCCTTAGCTGCTTCATTGCAGCTGTCTTTGCTTTCCAAGCATGGTCTACTTCTGGGGTCCACCATGGGGGATGCAAAAAAGGAGCTTTAACAGTCCTGTTGCAAGCCCCCTGTCTGAGGCGTCCAAGAAGGCTATCGGTCCGCTCATACCGGAAGGTCTTGCGCGCTCTCCCAGCTTTAACCTTCCTGGATTTAGAGTTCGGGACTGAGCATGGCATGTGATCACTCACATGGTCATTCAAAACTGTCCACTTTACATCAAGGACTGATGACTGGGAGACAAGTGCCAAATCAATAGCTGTGTCTGCATCGCCAGGCCTCATTGCCATTCTAGTCGGCCTACCATCATTTATGCAGACCACATCGGAGTCCACCATGGCATCCACAAGGGCAATTCCCTGTTAGTTTTCTCCACTACTGTCCCAATCTCTGTTCCTCGCATTGAAGTCTCCACATATGAGTAGCCTATCATATGGTAATTCCTCCAATTCCTTAAGCCAGTCCCAGTGTTCCTTTCTGACAAAACAGTCCACTGTGGCATATACATTTATGATATTCCAACTTAAGTCACCAATCTCCATTTGTATACCCTGGACCTCTCTTGCACTGTGATTCCACTGGCTCAAGTCAAGTACCACATGCTTCACTCCTTCCTTCACCAGCAGACCTTGTCCATGTCTCTTCTGCCCAGTAGGGGTTATATAACTGGCGTACCCAGGGCAATGGTATTTGTCTGTATTTAGCTCCTGGAGCATGAGGACATCAAAATCATATATTAGTCTCTCCAATACAGGACCTCTCTGCCTGGCACTACGACAATTCCAGTATCCCACTCGTACATGGTTGAAATCTAGTCTCTCCACTTTTCGTCTTGTTTTCCTGGCGCCTGCCCTCCTATTTCTATTTTCTATGCCTTCTTCTCACACCATTTCCTCTTCTTCTTCTCCTCTCTCTCTCTCTCTCTCTCTCTCTCTCTCTCTCTCTCTCTCTCTCTCTCTTCGCTAGCCTCTGAAAGATGTGTCAAGCGCAGCGAGCACGTGCTCCGTAGCTCCGGCGACGATTCCCGTGTTTAATTAATTCCGTAAGCAAAGTTTGGATATTACAGGAAATAACTGGTCGCCCTAGCATTGCCTGCTTGCTAGGGACAAGGCAGGGGATGTCCCGCAGGAGTCCATACAACTGGTGCCGCCCCGCACACCTGCCAGACGTCCAACGTTCACGACCAGTTTACTCATGGCCATCCAGTTCCTCAGCACGCTGATCCTCCTTGAACTCGGTAAAGCTGGGCCGGCTATCCCCAACCCAGCGCATCCACAGGTGGCGGATCGTGGAACGGCCTCTAGATATAGAGGTTAGCTGCGAATACCCAATAAGCAGCCACGACCAACTGGCGATGGGCACAGAGGGCGAGGCGGGATCTCAGGGTGGGTTTGTGATGTTTAGAACCATCACATTTTCTATCCCGGAGTGCACGGAGTAATATGTGCCCAGTTTCTCCCCCTCCCCAGCGAACGACTAGAGGTGATATCGAACCTCTGTCATACCATTGCACAGTGTAGCATCCGAACCGTTGCAACAACGCGCCCTCTATATTAATGGGATAATCCAGATTTAATAATGGCCGCAGTTTCTTAAAGACATTTTGCTATCACAGTTGGGGCGCCCGCTGATGAAGTTAGTTGCATATCCTTTACAGGACGTCGCAGTCAACTCCAATATTTTTTGGTTTTGCTGTTTGTGCATTCGTAAACCCCTTCGCCACTGCGTCGGCGATGAAAGAAAGTTAATTATGAACGAATCAAACAGAGGAGGAGTATTTCAAGAGGGAAAGAAATATGCCAGAAGGTTGGTGTCATTTGTGTCGTGTTACTTCATTATTATCAACAACAACAACAAAACACAATACGTCATGAAGAGAAAAAAAAACCCTGAAAGTTTAGACACAAGAATAAATACAGGACAAAAGAATATTAAACACTGCAATGTGGCTGTCAGATAAGTCTTGAACAATTCAGATATGTGTGACGTCACAGGCAGCAAAAACATTCACAACAACCAGTGCAGAAGGGTGACTGAGACACGATAGGACAGGGCCAGTGTGACCTGGGATGGGGTTAGTGAGCACAAGCAGCAGGGGTCATGCAAGAACTACAGGTGAGGGGAGTTATTCTGACATCCGGGTTGTAGGTATTGCAAAACTAAGGATTTAAACGAAGAATGGGGAGGAGAGAGGAGGGGGAACCGACGAAGAAGAGAGTCGGGAGCAAGAGGAGAACAACAGGTGGAGAAGATGAAGAAGAAGGAGGTGAAGGACAAAGAAGGAGACGGAAGATGAAGAGGAGGGGAAGAAGGAGGAGGGACAGGAGGAGGAGTGGAAAGGCGGAGTAGGAAACGGAGACGAAGAAGAGGAAGACATGGTAGGTGTAGGAAGAGGGAAACATGGTGGAAGAGGAGGATTAAGAAGAGGAGAAGTCAAAGAAGAATAGGAAGAAGACCACGATGTAGAAGAGTAGGGTCAGGAGCATGAAGAGAAAAATTAGAAGGATAACAATAATTAATAATTAATAATAATAATAATAATAATAATAATAATAATAATAATAATAATACTAATAATAATGCCTCCCTGGTCAAGGAGTTAGCAGCTTTCTCCGTAACCCCGAATACTCTCGTGGTTGACGTGAGCGCACGAGAATTGGAAGCGGTTCGAGTCGCGCCAGTGACTTATGAGAGTATGGAGCCGGTCGCTCAGAAAGTCGTGGCGTGCTGATGGGCGTAATCTAGCCTAGGAATCAACATACAGCTGAAAGATGCTGGTGTTGACCGCAATATCCTAAAAACAGGATGGAAACGCGGAAAAACAAATAATAATAATGATGATGATCATTGGAATCTTGCCGTCTTGACAGACAAAACCTGCCACACTGTGCTCCAGAAAGGCACAACAACCACAATCTATGTCGGTCCAGGCATGGATTATACTTCTCCATAGCACAAAGCCTAGGCTGAATTATAGAGACCCATGCAGCATGATCCCTCTCTCGGTCTACCTAGTTCACTTCATAGAAAAGGTAACACCAATACATCTGGAACAAGACAAGCTGCAGATGCTATCGGATCAGCAAAGCAATGCTCTAACTGTCCGCCTGTCGGAGCTTCGATCCTAGACCAGTTGCCAACGCAGGCTTGGGGCTTGGTCTGCCCTGTCATGACATTTAGTCTTTAGATTACATTTCCTCGCACTAGGGTAAGGCTTGTACCCTCCCAATTGCGCTCCTCCCTTGAATTCGCTGGCACAATGTGGGGTGTCGGGTTTGGTGAGCGCCGCCCAACATTCGACGCTAACGTAAAACAGGTAGTACCATCTACTGTCATACGGTAGCTCAGTCATGTCTGACTAAGGCCTGACACTAATAATAATTATATTAATAATGATAATAGTAATAATCACTTCCATATTTTCTTTACGTACGTATACAATGTAATTTCTTGATCTGTTCTTCAACTGGACCTTTTCTTTTATTTCTCATTTATCTCTTTTCCACCTTCACAAGAAAATAAACAAAGCTGTCTTATTCAAAATGTCGACACTGTGTTTCCGGCTGGCTCCGATATCACATCACAGCTGGAGGTAAGCGTGACATAATGGATAAGTGCACTCGTTCTTAAACATCCGGTGTGCTGATACCGAGGTAGCCGGTGCAACCCCTGCTCTGTACGACCGAGCCAAATGGGATAAACCCCGGTGCAATGAAGTCGATCCTCTTGATTTTAAACTCATTAAAACCTCATCAATATAGATCTCGTGATACACATATAAGGTGTACAGTGTTTCGGCAAAATAGTTAATTATACAACAGGACTCTTGTACACGCAATAAGGCTATTGGGTATAATTGTGCTAGACACGTACTTTTTTTAAAAAGATAAATCAGCACTCGAGGGATGGTAGTTAGTTGCATATCCTTTACAGGACGTCGCAGTCAACGCCCGAATTGCTTGATGTTGTGATCTCTTGGCAAGTTTACGCTCAGTAGTTTGCCATTGCTTTCTGAACGACTGGCACCCATACCATTTCAATCAATCATGTGCCATGCCGGAAAGCGTGGGCGGTCATGACTCGCCATTTCACTCGATCACCAGCGTCGTTGTATCAGCTCAGTGTTCCTATCTCGCCCATGCCATGTGGCCAAGTCATCCAGGTATTTTCCTCTCGGTCTTCCTCTTGGTCTGTTCCCTTCGATCTTGCCAGCTGTCACTAAGTTCTCCAATCCATTTCTTCTCATAACATGTCCAAAAAATTTTGACTGTCTACGTCTAATTTCTCTAATCAATTTACGATTTTCATTTGTCTCCTGTAGTACTTGGTCATTGGTTTTTCTGTCTGTCCATGGTATTCTTTGCATTTTCCTCAGAAACCACATTTCTGCAGCCATCAGATGTTTTTCAGTTTGACTGCACATTGTCCAAGTTTCACATCCATACAAAAGAACAGGCTCTATGTATCCCCTCAACACTCTTTTTCTCGTTTCAATTGACATCTTTTTATTGGTCAGAAAGTTTTTCATCTTGCTTAAGGCTACTTTCGCCATGGCGATTCTTGTTTTAATCTCTTCAAGGCATCTCCCATCAGATATTATGACTGTCCCGAGATAATTGTACCGATTCACTTGTTGAAGAATATTCCCATTTACTTGTATATACCATTTAGTCAACAAGAAAAAAAAAAACAACAACAACACGACGCGATCTGCTGCGTTTCGAACGCAGGTATGCGGAATTACGCGCCCGTAACACCTTCACCAGGGAGCAGGCCACTCGAGGGATGAGCTGGTCAACACCCTACCCGCCGCCCTTGCTTCCCGAGACATTTCCACGTTTAGACGTCTATTCAAAATTAATGAACTAGAATTCAACGAAACAAAATCATCGTGGGTGCTCTGCAACCAACCTTGAACGGAAATTGAGCCTATTGGAAAGGTTAAATATGGTTTTAAATGCAGACTTTAAAAGCTAAAAGCCGGAAAGTAAAAACTTTTAAATTTTACAGCTGAATGCATCATGCATAACTTATACAGCGTGTAAACATTCTATTTTTTTTTAAAATATGTACAGATGAACTGTGTATTACTCGAGGCCGAGCAGAGACAGGAAATAACAAAAGAAATACGCCGCTAAATACAATGTATCAGCCTACATTTTATCGCTTTGAAAGTACTAGTGCAATAAACACAATTAACACACTCTGTTTGGAGGTCAGCAAGGCCGAATGAATAAGAATGCGCGTTCTTAAACCGGTGTGCTGATGCTCAAGTAAAGGGTTCAACCCCTATTCCGGAGAGTTGGATTAAAATGTTGACTTCTTGTCCTTGACATGGGGACGTAAATTACAAGTACATCTGAAGTCAGGGTGGGTTCGCCTGATTTCGAGGGACACTGTTAATAGGGAAAGCTAATCCACACGCAAAATTCAATACAGTGCTACTAGACGCTTGAGTTCAAAGCGAGCTAGCTGGGGGGGGGGGGGGGGGGTACTATTTATTACAAAGTAAAAATATTACAAAGTTAAATTACTACACAATTAAATTGCTACAGGGTGTCCGGAAAGTCAACTTGTAATGTAAAACTTTCTTACAAAGTAAAGGATCTGGTTTTTTTTTTTTTTTTTTTATACAGCGTGCAACCATGGCAAGAATGAAAGTGTAAGAACAAAATAATTAGGAACATCACCAGAAATAAATAAATACGACAATATAACATCCAAGCAACCTGGAAACTTCGCAACAAATCCAGGCCCAAGCATTTTAGATTAGACCAAACGAAATGAATGGTGGAAAATAAGAAATATGGGTGTGCGACAGTTAAGACTTAAAAGTTGTTAATATGGTAGCAAACATGTTGTATTATAACGCAATGACAACATTTCAGTGATATATATAAGCCCATGGCAGATACAGAAAGTCGAAGACGACTAATCATCCTTTGGCACTTGATCGGTTACACAAGTAAATAGGTATAACTATCTCCGAACAGTCATAACATCTGGTGGAAATTGCCTTGTAGAGATTAAATCAAGAATCGCCAATGGGCACGCAGGGGTGTTTCCAAGGCACCAGGGCCGGGTTATATACTGGCCAAGACCTATTGACGCGTCCTCGTCGAGCGTCCTGGGCAACAGATCCCTTCGGGGTCCTGGCTAAAGTCAGTAGGATCGCCGATTCCTCAGAAGTCGGAGAGGTCTGCCTGTACGGCGAGGAACCACCAGTCTGCACACCAATAAGCCAGACATGGGACAACGGATACTCACGCAAACCTCAGGTCCTGTATGACATCACACTGATGTTGGACAACAGGATGCCTTCATCCGACATACAGGACTTCGCGTTGGAGCTCAAGCCAACGAACACAAGCAAGCAACTCGTCAATGCAGCTGTAACATACTATCTGGTACTATGTACAGTGTAGCCAATATATAATTTTACACGATAAATAAACAATAGTATACTATCAATCAAATCTTGGATCAGTGGATCTGTCGTATGTCCTTCTCCGATAAGTGCGAAAAATCAGGAGAACCCGGTTGTACGATGCACACATTTAACATATTTCTAGGCTGGTATATATCGAAACCAACTAATTTCAACATTACAAAACCTACCTACAAAAGAATATTTATATCATAAGTTATTATATTGGTCGGGCTCTGTGGCCAAAGGCTTGCGAACGCGATTCGTGAGCCGCTTACCAGGCGTTCGAAACGCGGCTGCGACCGACCTGTGCAGCAGACCGTGTCGCGTTGTGTTATAACGTCTTGGTATGGGAGCCGGTCGTTCAGAAATCAATGGCAAACTACTGAACGTAACACTTGCCTAGTACATCAACAGCAGCTGAAAAATGCTGGTGTTGACAGCAACTTCCTGTAAGGGATGTGCAACATAAAAAAAAGTTATTATAGTATATTAAAGAACAACAGATTAAATGGTTTATCACCCTCACAAAAAAGTATAGTTACCATCTGCCACAAGAAGCCACATTGAAAAGAAATATAATGAATCCAAAACCGTCTTGCGATGGTTTTTAACGAAATGGTGTGGGTGCCGGTCGTTCAGAAAGCAATGGCAAACAACTAAGCGTAAACTTACCAAGAGATCCCGACAGCAAACAATGCTTGTGTTAATTGTGACGTCTGTAAATAATATGCAACTAACTAACTGAGCACAAGGAAGGCCACGTAAACTATGGAGTGATGGTATCAAAAACAACCTTAAACAAATGCATTTTTTTTTCGCATATCCTTTATAGGACATTGCAGTCAACACCAGCATTTTTCAGCTTCTGTTGATGTCTTGGCAAGTTTTACGTTCAATAGTTTGCTATTGCTTTCTGAACGACCTGCTCACATACCCACGTAAGTAACCAAAGCGACGCGATCTGCTGCCGAACCTCGAGAAGCTGTGTTTCGTACGAGAGTATATGGGATTACGAACAATGTCCTTAAAACCTACGCCAGGGATACCGGCAAAGACATGAATACCAGCTTACAAATAGGATTATAAAGAGCGCAATAAACATCTGCACATCTCCTACCTGCACTTTACGGAGGTAACTGGAGAAAGCGAAGAGGACGAGGAAGAGTGTGGTATAATAGTGGCTAGCACGGTGACCTTATGGCCCGGTCAGCAATTTTTTCGGACCAATAAAGCGGGGATGTTTTATTTTCAGGTCCACTCAATCTAAAACAGGAACCAGTAAATATTCATATATATATATATCAGTTAACCAGTGCTGATTGGTCTATACAAATACGGGGATGGCACCATATACCAGGACAGAGAATCCTGGTTATGGCCAAAAGGAAACACAGCAACTAATCCAAAAGATGAATCCTTTTAAGAACTACGTATGCTCACAACAGACTAGCAATCAGCCTTCACTGTTAGACGGAACAGCAAGAAGAGACAAACACAAAGGACACCGCGCCGGCCAAACCCCCAGACGAAGTCACACGCATGAAATCTGATGCACATAAAAGTCAACAAATTGACACAGAAGAAAAGATAAACTACGAGTGGGCTTCAAATGAACACTTTTTTTTTAAATTATTATATTCTGTTTAAAAAAAGGTTCAAACAAATGTACAATTTTTCGATGTCATCACCACTGCGTTCAATGCAAGTCCTCCATCGCCGATTAAGTGCTTGGATTCCTGTAGAAAACAAAATTTTTTTTTGCTCGTGTGTGTAACCACTCATGCACCACCTGCTGTACATCTTCACTGGAACGTAAAGTGTTGAAACTTCCTACTCCACTCATACACTTGCTGGACTGGCATTCTTGCATCACCATACTGGACCTTCATTAGCTGATAAATTTCTACAGGTGTCACCCCTTCACTGATTTAAAAAAAAAAAAAACGGATAACAGAACTCTTCTTTGGTGCATGTCAAAAATGGGACGGCCATCTTTAAACTGTCCTTATGACGCCACCGTTTTTGTCTGCACCGTGATGTCACGTGCCTACAACTCTTGATATTCTTAACAAAAATATTGACAGGTTACAAAACAATGTCTTGGGTAAATGTAATTTCCTTCACACTTTACAGGTTTTGATTTGAATCCCCCTCGTAAAACTGCGCCATGAACCACCATAAATATAACCAAGGCTGTAAAAATAGGTTGAACGAGGTATAAACTTTTTTCCCTTCTACTTATCGGATCGGAACCATATAGACAATACGTCTCAGGATGTGAAGGAGAGTGTTTTACCTACTAGACTTTTAATAACAGTAACCTGTCAAACATGACGTCAGAGGATACTAGGGAAAGTTGGGAATGGCTACTTTATCCCGAAGAAAACTACCTGCAAAATCTAACCAATCATAAACCAGTTTACAAATGGTTTGACATGAGCTGCATGGTATAGTAGTCTATGTTTCACTGGGAGATGAAAAGCAGAAGGGGAAAGAAGAAGATGGCATACAATATTCTGTGTGTGATAGATTCAAATAAGGGAGTCTCCGTGGTCGATTGGTGCCGTAGCCTGCCTCTCGCTCCGAAGGTTGTTGGTTCGAATCCGGGCTACGTCTTTCGGATCGCCAGTGCAATTTTCTCGGGGAAAAAAATTCCTGGGGGTCGTCGCTGGAGCTACGCAGTTTGTGCTTTGTGCGAGGTTTTCGGCAGGCCGTCTTGTGGAAGGAGACCGAGCCATATGGGATAGAACCCGTTGCAATGAAGTCGGTCGTCATGCCTTTGAAAACCTTTCTTAAGCCTTGTAGACAAGTCTAAAATTTAGCCGGGCAGCGAGACAAACAGCCTGCTCTTGCCTATGTCAGCTGCCGGGAATTTTTAACATACGTAAATTGCACACGGGACTTCATAACATCTTGCCCTTATCTCAGGTGGGTCTTTAGGGAATTAACGTATCAGCATCCTCATGTGTGTGTTTTTTTTTAAATATATTTCCCCATATAACACGATCACCAGAGTCGTGGATCAAGCTTGGTGTTTTTGTCCCGACCATACCATGTGGTCAAACCATCCAAATACTTACTTCTCTGTCTTCCCTTTGTTGTCCCCCTCAATCTTGTCAGCCGTCACTAAGTTCTTTAATTTATTTCTTTTTATAACGTGCCCTCCAAAATATGGCTGTCTACGTCTAATTTCTCTAATCAGTTTAAAGAATTAATATATAGGGAACGCTTTCGCGGCATGAAGCGAATTGGGTAATTGACAAATATATGGTTAGATCGATCGGCGCCCTATCAGCGATACGAGCAATATCGCGCAAGCCGTTTTCTTTTTCTAGAACACTTGGTGGTAAATATTCTAGCAAATAGAGTTGCCGAACATATACCCGTGTGGGTGGACAAGAGGGTTAATTACTCTTCAGAAATCCCTGTGCAGTCGAAAGGCTATAAAACGCTCTCATCGTCAGTTTCTCAACACCTCAAACACCATGGCCAAATAGCGAGCAAACAAATAGCGTTGAGTATACTATATTCCACGAACAATAAACGATTGCTCAAATATAGTGAGGCGTTAGCAATTAGGCGGATCCAGACGGTTTTATACAAACACAAAAAGTTCGTGATACATTTCAAATTACCGTGGGGATAACATATGTTCCACATTCGAACAATACCTATAGTGAACGGTTGAAGGGGAGTAAGAAGAAGAAGAAGATGATGAAGAACAATACCTGTGACTATGTAATGTGTTTTAATTGTTTCAGCTAAAGTATTATTCGTTTATTTACTTCATATCTATATATATAAAACAGAGTGTATGTGACTTTGTTTGTGGTTTTGTTTGTATTGGATGGGTTCGATAACGGTACATCCGATTGAGATGAAATTTTCTACACGTCTTCCTTTCATTCCTGTGCAACCTACTATAATAGTTTCATGGTGTAAAATCTTCTACTTATTTAATAACATTTACTTTTTCATTTTTCTATGAAACAGATAGACAGTTCTATATAGCAGGGGGACTTCACTCTAGAAAAGTTATTTCAAGGGACATAACTTTTAATAACATTTTTATATACTTTATAGTCATTTTGTTGGACTTACTTGCACTATTGTTAAACTCTTTGTCTATAGTTATTTTCAGGCATATGAGTTATAATAAATAATGATATAATCTTTAAGGCATTTTCAAAGTTTGCATAAAAATAATGCATAATGCATAACATTGTAACCCATCTTTTTCTGCCTACAGAACTTATCAACTGTCATGTCGGTGATTAAAAACAGTTTTCATTAAAAATAATGAATGGTGTGTGGAAGGACATTCTTTTAAGTTACTGTGCGCCAGGAGCTGGGCGAAACCACGCCGGGTCAGATAGATAGACAGACAGACAGATAGTCGGGAACGGAAGCTTATTTGACTACTTATATGAATTAAATGACATGCTCCCCACCAGGGACTGGGTGAAGCCGGGCCGGGTCAGACAGACAGTCGGGAACGGGAGGGCTTATATGACTACGTATATGAATTAAATGAGATGCTCCCCACCAGAGCCTGGGTGAAGCCGGGCCGGGACAGACAGATAGACAGACAAACAGATAGTCGGGAACGGGAGAGGTTATATGACTACGTATATGAATTAAATGAGATGCTCCCCACCAGGGACTGGGTGAAGCCGGGTCAGACAGACAGACAGACAGATAGACAGACAGACAGATAGTCGGGAACGGGAGAGCTTATATGACTACTTATATGAATTAAATGAGATGCTCCCCACCAGGGACTGGGTGAAGCCGGGTCAGACAGACAGATAGACAGACAGACAGATAGTCGGGAACGGGAGAGCTTATATGACTACTTATATGAATTAAATGAGATGCTCCCCACCAGGGACTGGGTGAAGCCGGGCCGGGTCAGCCAGACAGACAGACAGACAGACAAACAAGCAGACAGACTGATAGATAGATAGATCCCCTCCAGGGCCTGGGCGAAGCCGGGCCGGGTCAGCTAGTGATATATAAAAAGTCGCTTAAAAGTCGACAGGGTTCATTGCGCCGGGCTTTATCCCATATGGCTCGGTCTCTTTCTGCAGCGCTGAAAGCGTCGCACAAAGCACGAAATCCGTAGCTCTAGCGACGACCCACAGGAGTCTCCGAAAAATTTCACTCGTGAACCGAAGGACGCGGCCCGGAATTGAAACCACAACCCTCGGAGCCCGAGTCAAACGGCTTGACCACTTCGCCACGGAGACTCCCTTCATATGATATATAACTCTGCAGTATGCACCTGACGAGATGCAGCGAAATATGCCAGGCAATAAATCATGCAACATATAGTTTGTGTCTTCTGTGTTTAAGTTCTAGTTCAAGTTGAACTGAAAGCCCATGACCGTTTGTTTTGTTTAAACCTCCTCACCTCTTGGTTTGGACTCGAACATAAGGTCAAGGGGCTGGCAGGCAAGTGTGTTTGCCACTGAGCTACCACGGCTCCCTGGTATATGATAAAACAGCAACGTTACGCCTATGATACTAGCCCCGTGTTATAGACAGTGGGTCCACTGATGTGCTAGACAATGTTACGCCTACTACACTGGGTCAACATGTCAGCCCACAGAAATGAAACAAAAAGTGCACACCTCCAGAAATATTCAAACCTTTGACCATCCAGCCGACATGCAAGCGTTCAAAAAGCAATAGCAAACTACTGAACGTAGACTTGCCAAAAATGCTGGGGTCGACTGCTACGCCATGCAAGGGATATGAAACAAACGGTATTTTTGGCCACTGCAGTACTGCTGGCCTGTCTTTAAGTGTGAAACCTCACCACACAACCCCCCCCCCCCCGCCATTTTCCCCCGTACTTCCATATTTGTTTTGTGATTTATGTTTTTGTTTCATCAAGGCCGTTCTGAATAAAACGAGCTGAAAGGAAGGAGTTGGGTGGGATGAGGAGAAGGTGTATGACAACTAGAATATTCCAAGTTTCAAAGTCACCTTGAGACTACACCTCAGATACTTGCATGCCTTCTTTCTCAGTTTAGTTTTTTTTTTTTTTAAACCCAAACAAACAAATATCGGTCACGTTGCTCCACTGCCCGTGCTCACGTGAAACACATCCTTACATGGGTTGGTTTTTAACACTTCAAACGCTTCATCAATCTGGTGCTGGATATCTCTCTTTCTTTCTTTATCTCTCTCTCTCTCTCTCTTTCTCTATCTCTCCCTCTCCTCTCTCCCTCTCTCTCTCCCCTCTCTCTCCCCTCTCTCTCCTCTCTCTCTCTCTCTGTCTCTCTTTCTCCCCCTCTCTCTCTTCCTCTCTCTCTTCTCTCTCTCCTGTCTCCCTTCCTCTCTCTCCCTCTCTCCCTCCCTCTCCCTCACCCTCTCCCTCTCTCCCTCACTCTCCTTTCCTTTCTCTTTCCCACTCTCTCCCTCTCCCCCTCTCTGCTACTATTACTGGTGTCCCTCGCCATCAGGCGAACAAGCAAACTCACTCCGACTTCAGAGGTACTCGTAATTTACGTCCCCAAATCAAGGACGAGAAGACAACAGTTTAGTCCAACTTACCGGTGTAGGGGTTCAACCCTCTACCTCAGCATCAGCACACCGGTTGTTTAAGAACGAGCGCTCTTATCTATTCAGTCATGCTGACCTCCCTGGAGTTTATTATTATTATTATTATTATTATTATTATTATTATTATTATTATTATTATTATTATTATTATGGTTACTATTAATATCATTATTATTATCATTATTATCATTATTATTATCATTTTTTATGTTGCATATCCCTTGCAGGACGTTGCAGTCAACACCAACATTTTTCAGCAGCTGTTGATGTACTAGGCAAGTTTTTACCTTCAGTAGTTTGTCATTGCTTTCTGAACGACCGGCTCCCATACCAACACGTTATAACACAACGCGACACTGTCTGCTGCACAAATCGTTTCGAATGCCTGGTAAGCGGCTCACGAACCGCGTTCGCAAATTATTATTATCTATTATTATTATTATTATTATTATTATTATAATTATTATTATTATTATTATTATTATTATTATTATTATTATTATTATTATTATATAACTCTATAGTCTTTCAGGATTGAAAGAGGAGAGACGCCTACTACTACTACTACTACTACTACTACTACTACTACTACTACTACTACTACTACTACTACTACTACTACTACTACTACTACTGCTGCTGCTGCTGCTGCTGCTACTGCTACTGCTACTACTACTACTACTACTACTACTGCTACTACTACTACTACTACTACTACTACTACTACTACTACTGCTACTGCTGCTGCTGCTGCTGCTGCTACTGCTACTGCTACTGCTACTACTACTACTACTACTGCTACTGCTACTACTACTACTACTACTACTACTACTACTACTACTACTACTACTACTTCTTCTACTACTACTACTACTACTGCTGCTACTGCTACTACTACTACTACTACTACTACTACTACTACTACTACTACTACTACTGCTGCTGCTGCTGCTGCTGCTGCTGCTGCTGCTGCTACTGCTACTGCTACTGCTACTGCTATACTGTGTCTATATCCACAGTGTTGTCTCTTGTATGAACTTCACCGTCGTCTTTAGTTCACTCAGTGGTCCATAGAGTTTCTTCCACTGTTGTTTCTCTGGACCAGAAGGTTTTCCTAGATATGTCGTATTTTGTGCAGTCATGTATTAATGATTTTTTTGCACATTTCCTGTGCGTTTATATTGCATATACTGTTATTGCTGTTGCTGTCCTACATGTGATATATGAAAGACATAATGTATGAAAGGGCAATGACACGAATTGCAGAATGTTAAACGGGTCAGCGTGACCAATTCTCAATCCTTTGAAAATAAATTTAGTTCGTTCGTGCTTCTTTTTGTTCTTCTTATACTCCACGTCGTGCGGCGTTGGTTATCATGTTTTAATTTACCGTTGAATGTTCTTATTCTGCCTTTTGTCCACCATTGTCCACCTTTGTCCACCGTTGTCCACCATTAGGATATATGCTCTAACCACCACCACGCCAAGGCGTCCTACCGTTGTGCTATCTCCTGTCGCTCCTTCAAGTCCTCCGTGCATTATTTCTGTTAATTATTCCCAAACTCATCATCATCAAGTGCCTTGCAGTCTGCCTTCGGTGGTCTTGCGTCTTCCCGCGTGACGAAGTGATTATATCACCCGCCTTGCGCTACGAATGTTGTGGGTTCGATTCCGGACAACAATATTAGGTTCGGTTTACGAGTGTAAGTTTCTTGGATACTCCAGGCGGGGTGTGGCTGGTTCCCTGGCTGCAGCAACGTACTTTGTGCCTTGTGAGAAGCTTTCGGCAGGTCGCTCGACGGAAAGAGACCGAGCCATGGGATGAAACCAGGCGCAATGAAGTCGAGCTTCAAGCTTCTTCACATCTTGCGATATCCAACGGCATGAATCAGTTCCTGCGCTGACATCCTTCTGTGCCTGGACACAAGACTTTCAAGAATGTTTTCTCTGACTGTTTTCTTCCATCTCTCTTTCCACAAACTTTTCGAGTTGTCATAATATGATACAGATTTCGTCTTCTCATAACGTGGCCAAAAATGTATGACTGCCTCTTTCTGATGTTTGTAATAAGTCCTCTTTGTGTCTTAGCCTCTTTCAACATTTTCAGATTACTCATTGTGGCTGTCCAGGGAATTTTCAACATTCATCTATGACACCACACCTTCGAGGCTTCTATATATATATATATATATATACTACTACAGTAGTGTGCCATTGAACTTTGAACTCCAGCGTAGTCCATAAACACTGCTTCTAGTACTGCTGTAGTGAATTTTGCGCATGGATTAGCTTTCCCTATTAACAGTGTCCCACGCCATCAGGCGAACCCACCCCGACTTCAGAGGTGCTTGTAATTTATGTCCCTAAGTCAACGAGAGGTCAACATTTTAGTCCAACTGTCAGGTGTAGGGGTTGAACCCCTTACCTCGGCATCAGCATACCGGATGTTTAAGAACATGCGTTCTTATCCATTCGGCCATGCCGACCTCCTATAGATTATTAGCTTGTTTACTGCTTGTTCATGATTCACAACCATCTGTTAGAACTGATTCTATGTAATAACATGCTTAATTATCTAACTCCCAATGACAAAGACTTATTGCAAATGATGTTCTTCGTTTTATACAATGCAGTTTTTGCTTGTTTTAATCTGTTCTTTGCCTGATCTGTGTCGTAGGGGTTACGGACGCAATTCATAATCCCGCATACCGCGTTCCAAACACAGCTGCTGGCTATTTGGCAGCAGACCGCCTTGCTTAGTTTACATACAATGGTGTGAGTGCCTGTTGTTCAGAAAGGCACACTACTGCTGAACGTAAATTTGCCAGGAAATCACACACAGCCAAAAAATATTCTTGGGTTGACTGCAACGACCTGTAAAAGATATGCAACTACCTTTTTTTAATATTGTTCTTTATCTCTATTGTGCGTCTATAATCTGGTGTTATCAAGTGCCTAAATACATGAATTTATGCGCTTGACTTAAATAACTCCATGTACTTTAACTATACAAGCAGGCTCGATGTGGTTCAAACCACAGTAGTTTAAAAGATGCGATAAGATCAAAAGGTGGGTTATGCAGGTAACGAAGATTTTAGATTGAACCGTAACGGTGAGAATACAAGGGCGTGAATATCGTTAGAGAAATAAAGGGGCAATAAATGTTAATAGAGGGTTAAGGGACAACACGCGTCACTGTTTCCTTTCACAATATTTTGTTTCTCAGTCTTAATACCCCATTGTCTAAACTATTTAACTGATTAAGTCATGGGATGGTTAATCGTCTTAAGCGACTTCTTGTATCTGCCGTGAGCTTATACATCGTTGAAATGTTGTCATTGCGTTATAATACAACAGATCTGCTACCATATTAACAACTTTTCAGTCATAACTGTGACTCACCCCTACTTCCCATATTCTGCCATTCATTTTTGTTTGGCAAAACCTACTTTTGTTAGGCACTGAATCTGAATCTGTTAATCCTTGTTAACTGGATCTGTTTGTTCTCCTCTCCGCACAATGAATTAGTTATACTCTTGTGGAACACTTAAACTAAACCCCAGCGAGATAGGCCCCACTAGAGACATTCACTGGATGGTGCCTGCGCAGAATAGTGGGAATAACATGGGATCACAGAATCACCAGTGTAGAGCTCGTAGAGGCTACTAAACATTCAATGTGGATCTCATGGAGAGAACTAAACAAATCCCACTGAACCAAGAGGTGAGGTAAAGACTCTGCCGCTGGATAAGGCACACGCTGAGAAAACCTGAGAACAATATAACTTGATACTCTCTTGTCTGGAATCCACAAGGCGAATGAAACAGCGGGAGAAATAAACCACACGGAGAAGAGAATTACAGGCTGAGTTCAAAGCGAGCCAACTGGAGAAAAACAAACGCTTAGCGTACTCAACAGTTCCTCCACAGGGAGCCAAAGATGCAACAAACTCGTGTACATACAACTGCTAGCTATTTGAAATAGTCTCAGTACAATTTGTAAGTCTCTTTAAACAATTCTCCACAGGGAGCCAAAAATACAACAAACTCGTGTACATACAACTGCAAGCTATCTTAAATAGTCTCAGTACAAACTGCACGTCTCTTTACACAATTCTCTACAGTGAGCCAAAGATACAACAAACTCGTGTACATACAACTGCAAGCTATCTGAAATAGTCTCAGTACAAACTGCACGTATCTTTACACAATTCTAGTATACTAAGCACTCTTCTATCTTATTCTGTGATATTTTCCCTCTAGTCGCATTAAAAATGAGCAAATAAGGAAGAACTTGGAGGCAACAGAGATGTGGTTCCTGAGACGAATGTTGTAAATTCCTTGGACTGCCAGAGTAACTAACAACGATTGCCTGAAACAGGCTAATGAAAATAGAACATTATATACAACAATAAGAAAGAGACAAACAGCTTTCTTTGGTCATGTGATTAGAAGAGAGGCATTGGAGAACACCGTGACAACTGGAAAGAACGAGAAGAAGAGATGCAGAGGCCGACCAAGAGAAATAATGATGGGTGGATTCAGATGGCGGCATGGGGGAATATCATCAGCAGAGTTGACCCAGAACACTAAAGACCGAGATCTATGGATAGACATGATCGCCTACGCCAACTGGCAGGGCACTGGATGATGATAATAAGCCTCATTACATTTGCCACGATCATAAAAAGGTCCCTTCACACGTCTTAAGTCGCATTTGACATTTGGTGCTAGAACCATACTTTAATAGACCAGTCGGTACTCGTGGCTGATGTCGTCTGTATTCACATTGTCGCCTTTTCTTCCCTAGACATTTTCTGGTATCGATTTTAGGTTGGGTCGACCTGGGAGTCCTGGTCAATTTTTAAAATATAATCCACCCCACTGCGGATCGAATTCCTGAAAACTGGGACAGCTGGCAAGTGTCTACCCACAATACTACTGTGGTTATTACTACAATAATAATTAGTAGTATAAATCGGATGTAAAAAAGCAAGTGCGCTTCCATATTAACTATCATATATCTTCTTCTTCTTCAGCGTTCCGAGCCATTGAGGTTCTTTGCTGCAAATACATATATACTGGAACATTATATATTATATTATTATACCTATGTCCACAAAATGACAGATAATAAATAGCATATTCACACTAAGCCTGTGCTACCAATGTCAAACATGGACATTTTCCAGATCACGCTTACGCAAAATCAACACTTGCGAGATGAGATGCTTGAGGAGAGCTGTCAACTTAACAATCCGAGACCGAGTAAGAAATTATGTTATCAGACAGACGATGCGATCAACATCTAGTGCCAAATATATTGAAGGACAGAAGATCAAATGGTTTGGCCATCTCGTTAGAATGCAACATCTTTGACTATCAGCATCGGAGCTACATTAAAGAGCATCTGATACGAGAGCAGGAGGGCGCCTGAGAAGAACATGTATTGATGACACCAAAGACATTGTGCAATCACACGGAATGACACTATCCAGTGCCACCCATAGGGCGTTGGAGCGCTAACTATTCCTCCTCACAACGCATTTCGCCAAAAGAAAATGAGGATCACGATGCTGATGATGATGATGATGATGATGATGATGATGATGATGATGATGATGATGATGATGATGATGATGATGATGATGATGATGATGATGATGATGTTGATGAGTAATAAGTTATATCATAATGAATTTTTCACATTTCCAGCACCTTGTCATCCATTTGTAGCACAATTATTATTGTTATTGCATTTTACACTTAATGTAAGATGATTGATGGATCGAATGACTGATTGAATGATTGCTTGATTGATTGATTTTACAATTAGCATCAAAGCATTTCGAGGTCGACAAACGATGCGAAAATGTGTACCTCAAAGGAATCTGAAAAACGGCATAGGAACATTTAGTCAATGCTGTCATAAGAGATGCATGAATGACAGTGCTGCATATGAAAGAAGGCAGAGGTAAGAAGAGCTCAATGTTAGACGGGCCTGCGTGCCTAATTCTTAACCTTGAAAATGAAGTTCGTACTTACTTGTCACATTTGGCTAGCGTGTAATAATGGGATTCGACCAGCCCAGTGGCAACTTCTGCTGCCTTTGTATTCCCACATGTGTTGCCCGCTCCGCAGCGAAGAAGTTACCGACGCAGTTCGTAATCCCGCATACCCCTTTTAAAACACATCTGTGAGCAATTTGGCAGCAGAACGCCTTAGGTTTGTTTTAAAAAATGGTATGAGCGCCGGTCGTTCAGAAAGCAATGGCAAACTACTGAACGTGAACTTGACGGAAATTCGCAAACAGCCAAAACTGCTGGGGTTGACTACGACGTCCTGTAAAGGTTATGCAACAAACTTGTGTAGCAGTTTGTTTCTTGAGATTACTTGATGAAAAACATGACAACTGTTTACGAAACCTACTGGAACTAAAAGAGTCAATCCAGTTAAGGAAAACAGTTCTTAGGAGTTATATCGAGTCAATCCTGATGCACGGATGTGATCATGGACAATTAGCTGACCTGCGATAAATTATGTGGAATCTACAGAGATGTGGGTTTTTATTAAAATAATGAGAACGCTGTGAATGGGTTAACAAGAGCAATGAATATAATATATTTTGATAGAAGATAACTCATAAAAAGAACTGGTTACTCGAAATAGAAAAGGACAGTCCACGCTCTATGTACACATCGTGAGAATAGGAAAGATGCAATACGTCGTGACAACGGAAAAGTTGGTGGGAATGAGGGGCAAGGGAAACGGAGGGAGAAGATGCAGGACCGTTTGACATCGTGATATGGAGGAACATTGGTATCAACAATTACTGGCACTACATCAGACAGAAGGCTGTGGACAAACATGATAACCAACGCCGCACGTCGTGGAATATCAGAAGAAGAAAAAGAAGAACGGACGAAGGAAAGAACTTTATTTTCACAGGGTTGAGAATTGGGCACGCAGGCGCGGCTGCCAATCTACTATTCTTGTCTCTCCCTTTTGATACGTTGCCTTTTATGCACCATCTTCTAAGCTAATCTTAGACAACAACAACAACAACAACAACAACAACAACAACAACAACAAAATGTGCAAAAATAATTCTTACTGCGTGGTTCAATAATAATATTTATTGGTATGGCAGTTGTTTTTAGCTAATGAAGATAAACCCTACTAAAGATAGGAGATTGATTAGTCAACAACGATTTTATTATCTTTACGAGGGTAGGTCAGAAAGTTATTCACCACAATGATTATCTCTTTTAACCGTTAATAACATACAAATGAAATTTAGTCACAGAGTTCATTCACATTTTGAGGAGCGTCTGGTTAGACGCGGGAGACCCGGGTTCGAATCCTCAGTAAGGTGTGGGATTTTTTTCTGTCGGGGCCATACAAAAAAATCCTAACCTGCACAGTTCGCGGCGACTGCACTAGCCAGGCGGCCTTAATTCCTCAGGTTCTAAGACACCCCCCCCCCCCCCCCCATACACCGCAAGGTACAATATTGGCAGTAAATGACAGTTGACTGACAGTTTGACAGTTCCTGCACATGTGCAGCAAACATTTCTACTTCTCCACATAATCCCCTTCTACTTTAACGGCTGTACGCCATCTTGGTACAAGAACATGTATTCCAGATCTGTACCACATGTTGTCCTGTTCTCGTTGCCATTTCTTCTCTGCATTAATCACTCTCTCGTTGTCTTAAAACTTTGTCCTACGGATATCATTATTTAAGAGACCGGAAAGATGGAAATCACATGGTGCTAGGTCTGGACTGTAAGTGGATGGGGCAGTACATTCCACCACATTTTGTCGATCGCCTCCCTTGTTTGCAATCTTCTGCTTGTAAAGCACGTCATCGAAATCAGCCATTTCAACGGGTTTCTATCGCGGTCAGAATTGGTTTACAGAGATGGAATTTGATATACACCTTCAAGAGATTATAAACTTAAATTGATGCAAATTTAATGTTTCTATCTTTATTGTTAGCTGAGATAATAATTGTGGTGCATAACTTTCTGACTTACCCTCGTAATATTATTAATTTTATTATTAAGTGGGCATGTACGCTGTACTGAGATCGTGT
Organism: Cepaea hortensis; assembly: GCA_963921405.1. Lineage (NCBI taxonomy): Eukaryota > Metazoa > Mollusca > Gastropoda > Stylommatophora > Helicidae > Cepaea > Cepaea hortensis. Next base: position 33,877,115 of record OY992879.1, on the reverse strand, counting down.
CTAAATAGCTGGGGATTGTATTTAAGAACAGATAAAGGTATCCACGGCATTATAATTATTTCAGAACCTCTGACTTCTAGCTCTCCGCTGAAAGTTTAAGAACCCCTTTCTTTGATACTAACCGGTGATTATACATTTAAACCCCCTATTTGATTTCCACACAGTGATTTAGTGTAGTTTGAAATCGCTTCATTGAACATGCATTAGTTTCATCCCGACTTAAAAGAACGCTTGTCACTACTTTCTAATGATATAATTTACTGCTATCAGGTGTGAAATAATGAAAGAATGGTTTAACAGCTTGTACTTGAATAACTCGGAACGATACATTCATCTTGACAGATAAAAAATTACCTAATTCACCATTATCATAACGTGTAACTATTTTGTAGTATTCATAGCGCGGAACGTCTTCCGGTCTTTTAGTAAAATTCCTTCTTAACCCTCGGGTCAGATAGGGTATTTTGTACACAAGCACACAAGCTAACCTATAACCTCTGACCTCTAACCGTTTAATTCATAAAACTGCGTAGTAAATAGCTGAAGACCTTGGCAGAAAGGATGCAGTTTAGCCTTGGCAGACTGAGAGAAGGATGGGGTTGACCTCCTCGGGGTCAAATGTTGTCTGGGTGCCTCCCTGTACATGATTGGTTTTACAAACATTCGTGTCGCTAACTATCAGTGCTCATGAGTTGTCTACTCAAAACCATGTATCCCCTTCAAGATGTCAATCTGTTGAAGGTAGCTGTTGTTCGAGGGAGTTGGCAATTGTTGCAGACGGATGCAGTAGCTTTCCCTGGCGTTTAAGGGTTTGGAGGAATATGAAGCGAAGGTGGTCGAAGCTGTCAGCTCCAGCGACGACCCCAGAGAGCCTCCGAAGAAAAGATATTGCACTCTCGATCCGAATGACCGAATGCTAGAATGAACCCACAGCCATCGGAGAAAAGATATTGCACTCTCGATCCGAATGACCGAATCCTAGAATGAACCCACAGCCATCGGAGAAAAGATATTGCACTCTCGATCCGAATGACCGAATCCTAGAATGAACCCACAGCCATCGGAGAAAAGATATTGCACTCTCGATCCGAATGACCGAATCCTAGAATGAACCCACAGCCATCGGAGAAAAGATATTGCACTCTCGATCCGAATGACCGAATCCTAGAATGAACCCACAGCCATCGGAGAAAAGATATTGCACTCTCGATCCGAATGACCGAATCCTAGAATGAACCCACAGCCATCGGAGAAAAGATATTGCACTCTCGATCCGAATGACCGAATCCTAGAATGAACCCACAGCCATCGGAGAAAAGATATTGCACTCTCGATCCGAATGACCGAATCCTAGAATGAACCCACAGCCATCGGAGAGCGAGGTCTGCCGTCTGACCACTTCACCACGGATTTTTTCCCTTGGCAATTATAAAGAGACACGTCATCATCATTATCATCATCATCCTCATCATTATCATCATCATTATCATCATCATCATCATCATCATCATCATCATTTAGTGGCCTGTCCTGTGCAAAACTTATGCTCCTTAACATCTTTCGTAATGTCTCTTAAAGACTGATAATGAAGTAGGTCAATAGCAACCTACTAAGAGAGGTGTGCAACAGTGATATGTAATGTCTTCATATATGTTTTCCTTATACAGTGACAATATTTTCAGAAATTTAGAAGATCGCCATCGGGGGACATAACATCAATAACATTAGATAAGCAGATGATACAGTATTGATTGCAGACAATGAACAGGATCTGCAACATTTAGTAGATGCGGTTGTTGCACACAGTGAACAACTAGAGTCAGAATTAAATTGTAAAAAGACACAGATTGTGGTGGTCACTAGGAAGAATTAAATACCACAATGTAATATACAAGTAAATGAGAATTTTCGTAAACAAATGAACCGGAACAACTATCTTGTAATATTCATAACATTTGATAGGAGGTGCTTTGAAGAGATTAGAACAAGAATCGCAATGGCAAAGGTAGCCGTTTGCAAGATGAAAAACATACTGACCAATAAAAAGATGTCAGCTGCAAGAAGAAAAAGATTGTTGAAGTGCTACATAGAACCTGTACTTTTATATGGATGTGAGATGTGGACAGTGAGCAGGCAAGCTGAAAAACTTCTAATGGCAGTAGGAAATGGCAGATAGAAAAACCAATGAGCAAGTCTTCCAAGAATTAGAAGAAAACCATGAATTGATTAGAGAAATTAGACCTAAACAGTCGCAATTTTTCGACATTTTATGAGAAGAAATAAAACTAGAGAACTAGGTGACAACTGGCAAGATTTAAGGGTAAATAACAAGGGAATGTAGAGAAGTAAATACCTGGATGGCTTGGCCACATGGCATGGTCGAGACAAGAACACAGAGCTGATCCACGACTGGTGGATCATATTATAACTACAAGTTGACGGGTCTGATATTTGACAGCACAGATACAAGTGCCATATCAGAAACCTGCCGTGTATATATGAAGTCTACCATGATCGATCCTATATATCCGTTGTCCAAATAAGTCTTACAACAAGGGGGGTATCTCAACTTTATGCCCTTTTAAAGTTATGTTCAAGGCACCGTGATACTTACCTGATTCAGCGTCAATGGATAATATATCGTCAAATGTGATCGCTCATTTGAACAGAAGGACGATGTATCGCCATACTATGGACATTGGGTTATTTGTTTTGTTTCGTTGCATCTTCCGCAATTTCGAACGGAAATTTACAGTATAATACTTGTTCATTTGTTGTGTATCATGTCTGATTCAAGCCTAAATTTTTTGTTCAGCACTGAATTAGTTAAAGTCATTTTAACGTCACCGCATTAATATTGTTTATTAACAACAACAATAACTCGTGCAACGGTCAACGGTCTGTACTGGCAAGAGTTTCAGACAACAGAGAGAACTGTGGGGTTTATGATGAGAATTGTCGGTAGGGATGGGAATGATAGATAGGGCGGAATTTCGCCCATGTCTCTATTCTTACTTACTGTTGTTACATACTCACTCAGTTTGCATCATATCGCGCATTCTTAACTGCAATGCCTAACAGCTTTCGTTTTGAAGGCATGTAAAGACAAAAGTAACTTTAACAGAATTATATGTTTCTATTTAATTAAAATTTCGATTTTATGAAATTATATTCTTTTCTTCGATCTTTCCAGTTGTTACGATGTTCTCCAATGCCTCTCTTCTCATCACATGACCGAGGAAAGCTGTTTGTCTCTGTCTTATTGTTGTATATAATGTTCTAGTTTCGTTAGCCTGTTTCAGGCAGTCGTCGTTAGTTACTCTGGCAGTCCAAGGAATTCGCAACATTCGTCTCAGATGTGGTTCCTGAGAGCAGTACTATATGATTATAAAAGGAATATTTAGCCATGCAATTATCCAGTAGTCGGTAGCAGAAGCTAGTAGTCCAGCATCGATGCCCAAGACACTCAAGGGAAAACCAGAATCCCGCCAGCCACCTGAAGAAAGCCAAGAGGAGGTTACCAACACAGGTGAAGATCACCGGGGTCAAGAAGAGAAAGACCAGGAAGCTGCCGACCAGAAGTGGGAGGATAAATACTTCTAGAGGGAAAGACAAAGAATAATACGACGCGGAATGTGGATCTACACATCACAATGCGACGCCAGACGTATCTATCCAGGCGATAAGGACTACCACTAAGCCAACACTGACAAACAAATCACCAGAGGAGACTACCCAAAGAATAGCCGCTGACCGATCCCCAAGCTGACGTCACAGACACAAACCAACATAACCAGTCCGAGTTAGGACTCACTCGTAAGAGCGCACAAGACAAGAATGAGGGTGAATAAACCCACAAAAACCATGGACCTCAACAATAACCACAGCTGAAGAGGCAGGTTGAACGAGGCCGAATTTGGAATTTTTGTTTTGAAAATTGGAATTGGAATTGCAGTTATCCTGTAGTAAGTGAGACACATATTTTGTGCACAAATAACATCCTTTAAAATATGATTGAAAATATTTCTTCCTGGCAAATATAATTTACACTACCAACTACGAAGTGAGTCAGGATGGCCGAGCGGTCTAAGGCGCTGCGTTCAGGTCGCAGTCCACTCTTGTGGGCGTGGGTTCAAATCCCACTTCTGACATTTTAAGTTTTTGGTAAATACAACCAGAAACTAAGAGGTCACAAACAACTAAACCATGCTAGGGTCGACTGTGACGATGTATCATCCATTGGCAGAGAAAGAGTTAACAACCGGAAGATTTTCCTTTACAACAGTTTCGCATGTACGAACACTGCAATGGGGTCACAACTATGGACGTTCTTATACCGTTTTTTTCCCACCCTTATTAAACGAAAGATGACATGACGAAACATAACTAGTGATTACGTCAGACGGCTTAACTTGACCGCCCACGCTTGGCATGGCACATTCTTCTCTTCTTTTGTTTCTCTAGACCAGAAGGTTTGCCTAGATATGACGTATTTTGGGCAGCAGACTTAGAGTCATCATCATCAAGTGCCGTGCCGGCTGGCGTAGGCGTTCATGGCTCTCCATAGATCTCGGTCTTTGGTTTTCTGGATCAACTCTGCTGCTGATATTCCTCCATGCCACCGTCTCAATCCATCCAGCATCACTTCTCTTGGTCTACCTCTGCCTCTCTTCCCCTCGATCTTTCCAGTTGTTACAATGTTCTCCAATGCCTCTCTTCTCATCACATGACCGAGGAAAGCTGTTTGTCTCTGTCTTATTGTTGTATATAATGTTCTAGTTTCATTAGCCTGTTTCAGGCAGTCGTCGTTAGTTACTCTGGCAGTCCAAGGAATTCGCAACATTCGTCTCAGGAACCACATCTCTGTTGCTTCTAATTTCTTCTTAATTTGTTCATTTACATTCCAAGATTCACTGCCATACAGCAAAACTGGTTCTACATAGCATTTCAGCACTCTCTTTCTTACATTCAGTGACAGTGACTTATTGCATAAGATACTCTTCATTTTATGAAATGCGGCTTTTGCCTGCCCTATTCTGCTCCTAATCTCTGTTGTACATCTTCCATCTGATGTTATAAATGCCCCTAGGTATCTAAAATTATCAACTTGGTTAAGGATTTTCCCTTCTATTTCTATGTCACATTTTGGTGTCACCATTTTCTTTGATATTACCATTGTTACTGTTTTCTTGATATTCAAGTTGAGTCCTTTCCTTGCACTCTCTGTTACTACAACGTCTAATAATTGTTGTAGGTCTGTTGAATTATCCGCCACCAATACTGTGTCATCTGCATAGCGTATATTATTTATATTATAACCTCCAACTAGTATTCCTGGCATCTCTTTGATCTCTCTCATTATTACTTCGCTATACAGGGAGAAAAGATCTGGTGACAAGACACACCCTTGTCGTACTCCTAGCTTTATCTGTTCGTAACTACCCTCTTTATTTCCCATTTTAATTGCTGCTACTTGGTTCCAGTAAATATTCTTTATTATTCTTAAATCTTTTCCATCAGTGTTGCTATCTTCCAACATTTTAATCAGTTCATCATGTTTCACTTTATCAAATGCCTTAGTATAATCTATGAAGCACAAATATATGTCCCTCTGTTTCTCTATTGACCTTTCTATTAGTGTCCGCAATGTATAAATTGCATTGTTTGTGCCCTTTCCTTCCACAAATCCATACTGTTCTTCACTAATTTCCATTTTTATTTTCTTTTTGGTTCTTCTCATTATGATTCTGAGTAGAAGCTTAGTGATATGGTTTATAAGGTTAATTGTACGAAAATCTTCACAATCAATTGCTCCTGGTCTTTTTGGTATAGCTATAAATACAGATTTCAGCATATCACTGGGTAAATATCCACTGCTGTAAATATCATTCAACATTTTGGTTAATATATCTACTCCAAATTCTCCCAATACTTCTAATTCTTCTATTGTGATTTCATCTGGCCCAGCTGTTTTTCCTTTCTTCATACGTTTCATAGCGTCAGCGACTTCTTCTTTCAGAATAGGTGGACCTTCTAAGTTACTATCTTCTGTTAATTCTGCCCTTTCTCCTTCATATAATTCTCTTATATACTCATTCCACCTCTTCATTATAGCATCTTCCTCTAATATTATCTTTCCTGTTTTTGATTTCAAACACCCAGTATTTATTCTTATTTTATTTCCTGTAAGCTCACTGATTTGTCTGTGCATATTTTTTGTATCTTTAATGGAATTTAATTCAATTTTTTTGCATTGCTCGTTTAACCAACTTTCTTTAGCCTTCCCACATTTATCTTTTATTTCTTTATTTATCTTAGCGAATTCTTGTTTGTTATTTTTATACTGTTTTCTTTTGTCCATCAGGTTTAAGATATCTTCATTCATCCATTTTTTCTTAGCTATTTTGCCTCTCTCTTGGAGTATGTGATCTGTTTTCTGAGGCGCCAATCCACATGTGCACATAGTTGATTCACAAATCTTGAACTTTGTATACACGTGGTTGTGTGGCATGTCGTGTTCTGAGACGCAGAATAATGATTTGTTCTGATTTGTCCATAAGGTGGTAGTCTTCTTGGGCAGGTTTTGGTGGCTTTCTAACCGGCAAGGCGCGTGATGACGATGATGATTTCCCACTGAACAATAATGTATCAGTAAGATACTGACTGCGGCAGGATATTACACTATGTAATGAGTTAGTTAGTTGCATATCCTTACAGGAAGTTGCAGTGAAACCCAGTATTTTTTGCTGTTGTGATCTCTTGGCAAGTTTACGTTCAGTAACGCCTTCAACACAGAGCCGGCCTGTATAATGAAACAATGTAAATACAGAATAGCCCAATCAAAGGCACCATTTAACCAGATGAAGAATACTCTCTGCAATATATCTAACAATTAATGTGAGAAAAATAGTTCTTAAGAGGTATATCCAGATAATCCTGGTGTAAGGAAGTCATGGATAAATTAGCAGACAAATGGGGAAATATGTGGAAGCTGCAGAAATGTGGTTGTTTAGAAGAATGGTGAGAACGTCGTGGATGATTAGAAAACAATATAAAATGACACAAAGTAGTGCAGCTTTACATAACAGAATTACGACACTTACAGGACGTTGCGTTACCAAAGTTTATTCATTTGGATGATCAGAAAGGACACTGAAGATATCTTGAGAAGAAGTTAACTCACAAAGAGAACTGGTTACTAACATCAGACGGGTTCTGGCCACATTCTTTGAGCATGTATGAGATGGGGGTACATGAAGTTCGTGATGACAACAGGAATGTTGAAGGGACGATGAGGCATGGGGAGACCAAGGGAGAGGATACTGGACAGTTTGTCATCGTGGCATTAGGAACACCAGTGTCAGAAATGATTGACAGTACAAGAGGGAATGAATGAATCTCCCAGAAACCGAGAAGTAGAATCGCTAAGCCAGTGGTTCTCAACCCTTTTTTGGCCCATGCACACCCCCTCTCCCCCCCCCCCCCGTTACCATATGTTCAGAACGTCATTCCCCCCTTTCGAATTTCCTCCTTATAAATCCCCCTCCCCCATCCTTACACAGTATACATAAAAATGGAAGCTAAATTTAATAACACATACTAGAACAAGTCTAGACATCTACATAAAACGTGATTTGCGGGTCTACTTACGTTATAAAACGAATTTCATTAGGGCGAGAATACAGAACTGTAAAATTTAGAGGGGAAAATAATATCAAGTAACTGGTTTTTGTATTAATGGGATCTTGAAATAATCTGAATTTCCCCCCCCCCCCCCCAACCCCCTGGAAATCATAAAATTTCCCCCTGGGGAGGGGGGGGAATTCCCTACCGGTTGAGAACCACTGCGCTAAGCTATACTAGAACACGACCACAAGTAACTAAATGGACCTTCGTCAGCACACAGATACAACTACATTACACACTCGACATGAACATATATATATATATATATATATATATATATATATATGAGTTACTAAATTATCATCTGTTTCCTTACACGAGACAGAAGGCTGTGGACAGACATGATCACTAACGCCAAAGTGAACTAAAAGAAGAATACAACAATTGTATTTCTCCTCATATAATAATGTCTCCAAACAACTCACACTTCTGACAATTAATTTTTCTTGAACGTCGGAGTCTGAAAACAAACCCACACCCTTCTGATCACGAGGCTGGCGGCTTAATTATGTGGCCATGGAGACCGCCATTTGATCTTTGGAATAGATCCACTTGTCATGGTTAAACATGACAGAAAACACTGTCAGAAAACGTTATCCACAACCGACCGGACGTGCCCACGTGTGCTCGCGCTTCCTGGGACGATACTGAAGAGTGATAAAAATACAACCGGAGGTTTCTGATCGTCAGAAGAAGTCCCCCTTCCCGAAATGTTTTGGCCCTTTACCTTCCGGACACTCTCTGGGAGCGGGCCCACCCGGGTCATGACTCTGGGCGTCTTTCTCCTGCTGTCCATTCAGACCTTGTTTCGCTACATTTTGCCACTTGTCCAACAAATGCATCTTGTGCCTATGGTTAGTTCCAGCGGCCCGTTGGCAACTCACGCCTATGCCCCGTCCTCTAGCACAATGCGCCCAGGCTTGTGCCAACCCGGATTGCTGACAACACCAGACCTAGAGTGTTGTCTTTGATTTGCGTTTTCTCAGGCGATCATTTATGAACAGTTTCAAGGACATAAAGAAAGAAAGAATAAGAAACAAAGAAATAAACAAAGAAAGACAGAAAGAAAGACAGAAACAAAAGAAAGAAAGAAAGAAAGAAAGACAGACAGACAGACAGACAGAAAGAAAGAAAGACAGAAAGAAAGAAAGAAAGAAAGAAGCAGCAGCAGGAGAAGAAGCCCGTTATGTGCCCAACCACAGAAGCCCAGCTATGTACGCAGATGTGAGCGAATGCGTGAACACGTATTGACATCAGACTGGGCATGTGTAACCTTGCAAACAACAGTTTCACGTGTACGGCATACTTACACCAGAAACATGAGATGGCGCAGCCATGTTAGCAGGGATCTGTTTTGGCACTTGTAAGGATGACCTCGAGATGGATGCATTCATTGTTCGTGTGTTTATTGTTTCCTTGTTTTTCTTCTCTAGCGTCTAACCCAGTGTTTCCCAACCTTTTTTGTGCTATGCCCCACCCAAGCCTTTCTAAAATTCTTATGCCCCCCCCCCCCACCCCCCAACATATACATTATTTTCAATATTCAATCATTTAAATGTTCACTAAAGAAACTTGAATGATAGGTTTTAGGAAGAAATCATTAGGAAATTATTGAGCAAATACAGTAAGTACATTTTCAAAACATATAATGGAGAACTACAAAATACAAATAACTGATTAGACCAGTTGTGCTGTATGGCTCTAAAACCTGGAGTACAACTAAAGGAGACGAAGCCTCGTTACAAACCTTTGAGAACAAAGTCTTAAGACGCATCTTTGGGCCCATTAGGGATACACAAAGTGGAGAGTGGAAAAGAAGAAGTAACAAAGACATTTATTATCTGTTTAAATCCCCGCTAATCACTGGTATCATGAAGGCTAATAGACTACAATGGCTGGGGCATATAGAAAGAATGGAAGATAATAGGGAAACAAAACTCGCTTACACTCATAAAATAAATTACCGTAGACCCAGAGGTAGACCAAGAAGACGGTGGAGAGATAATAAACATACAGACCTACAAGCACTTGGAATCAACGACTGGCAAGAGAAGGTCAACCAGAGAGACGAATGGAGACGGATTGTATCTGCAGCAAAGAACCTCAATGGCTCGGAACGCTGAAGAAGAAGAAGATAATGGAGAACTGCAATTCAAGTACACAATAATTTTAATGAAAGATTTTTCTATATTATTTTAATTATTAGTAATTATTTATTATTTAAATTTAGTGAGATCCTTGCGCTTGATGCTTGCTGCAAAGAGATTTTATGTCAGGTTCCAATTTAGTTAACTTCAGTCTCAAGTCTCCCCGTTTTGTTATATCCAGCCTATTTCTTCCATTATCGAATTTCCCCCTTAACAATCGAATTGCCCCCCTGTGGGGCGTGAGCCTCACGTTGGGAAACACTGGTCTAACCCTTCTTATTATTATTATAGTCTATGCCGTGTGGAGTTGGTGGTCATGTCTGTCCACAGGTGTCTATCTCGTGTACGGTCAATCATTTCTGATAATGTTGCTAAGTGCCACGATGTCAAACTGTCCCGCATCTTCTCTCTTGGTCTTACCTTGCTTTGCCGTTCCTTCCCTCCAACTGTCTTGTTGCCCTGGCGTACTCTAGTTGTCTCCCAAGAATGTGGACTGTCTTCTTCTGGTGTGTGTAAACATTTCTCTTTGTAAGTTAACTTCTTTCAAGATATCATCTAATTTTTCTAGTGTACACAGGACTATATTAACAGACTAAGAAAGAACGAATACATTGGCTGCTAATGAAGAATACGAAATAGTTGCCTTTAATGACTTTAGTCTGAATATATGAATATCTTTGACAACCCGTGACACATCAGCACTGCGCGAAATGTAAAATGTTGTGTTCTCTTACACGGAAGCATTAGTAGATAAGTAAGTCACTAAGTGGGTGCTACAGCAAAGGTTGACTACATCAGATAGGTCGACATAAAAATTAGAGTTTATCAAATATGTATACATAATTTTAGTGGAAATGTACTTTTTCAGTCTTCAATGAAACAAATATTTATAGTCAGCTATAATTGTAGCAGCTCGGGTGGTTGCTGGTTTTTTTGGTTGGTTGATTGATTTGATGGTTGACTGATTCGCTGGTTGGTTGGTTAATTGGATGGTTGATAGAGTGGGTTATTGGTTGAAGTGTTTATTGTTTAGTTTATTAGTAGTATATGTATGTAGCGGGGTAGGGGTATCCCCTATCAAAGGAGATGTAAGACGCCTCCTTTCCTCCGTTAGTCTACGGGACACCCTTGGGCAAGGTGGAGTACCCGTTTAGCCCCCCGATCAGGGTTACGTGAAGCCATGGAAGCAGGTGGTGGATGGAGTGTGAGAGCAGCCGACAGATTGTTGTTGGTTATGGTCTTGCACTCTGCGGCGATAGGCAGATGATCTCATCAGTAGAGACAATGGCTATGGCCACCGACTAGTACAGTCACTGCCCAGAAGGAAAGCAATGGCAAACTACTTTCTGCAAAACTTGCCAAGAAACCATAACAACCATGAAAGAAAACATAATAAGAAAGAGATCTGGTGGCGAGACCCCCAGGCCAGGCAGATCAGATAACACTGGGGAAGAGTGTGACACGGGGACCAGTACTAGTAATCGTGATGACGGAGTTAATCCTGACTGTGTTACCAAGGAAATCCCCTGTGTCAGACTAAGAAACAAAGTGAGAATAGCAACGTGGAATGTGAGAAGTCTGTATGAGGGAAAGTTTAAAGTAGTGTGTGATGAGATTGAGAGGTTAAACATTCAAATTTTAGGAATTAGTGAACATCGCTGGAGCGGCAAGGGACATTTTACGACTGAAAATGGAAGTATTTTCATTTATTCTGGTAGAGATGTCGGAGGCCAGAGTGGAGTTACATATTGTTTAGATAAGACAACTGCAAAACCTTTAATGGGATATAATCCAGTTAGTGATAGAATCCTCACTATTAGACTTAAAGACCGTCCAAAAAACACAACTCTCATACAGATATATGCACCTACTTCAACAGCAGAGGATGACGAAATTGAAGATTTTTACAACACACTACAAGACACATTAAATAAGATTGGTCATAATGATATAACAATAATAATGGGATATTTTAATGCAAAAGTAGGTGCAGGAAGAGCTGAAAATGAGAAACACGTTTTAGGAAAATTTGGATTAGAAAATAGAAATGATGCAGGTGACAAATTAATTGAATTTTGTACAGAAAATGAGTTAACGATAGTCAACACGCTTTTTAAACAACACACAAGAAGACTCTTCACATGGAAGTCTCCAGACAGTATTACCAAAAATAAGATAGATTATATTTTAATACAAAGAAGATGGAGATCAAGCATAAGATCTGCAAAAACCCTACGAAGTGCAGACTGTGATACAGATCATCAGTTATTAGAAGCAGATCTGAAATTAAAACTCAAAAAGCTTACCCTAGGACCAAGGCCACTTCGTTTTGATCTCACAAAAATACCGGATGCATACAACATAGAAGTTCGGAATCGCTTTGAGGTCTTGATGTCTGTACAAGAAGAAATGACACCTGATGAACTGGCAGTACAAGCTAGAGATATCTTGATAAATGCAGCCAAAGATTTAATTCCGACCAAGAAAAGGCAACTCAAGCCATGGATTACATCAGACACGTTAGAATTAATTAAACAACGAAGGGAACTGAAACAGAAAGGAGGCGAATCCGATAACAGCAGGATGAAGTATAAATCTTTAACTCGAGAAATAAGAAAGAACACAAGAAAGGACAACAATCAATATATACAAGATTGCTGTACCAGAATAGAGCAATATCATAAGGCTGGAAGAGATTATGAAATGTTCAAAGAAATGAAGTTATTGACAAGAAATGTTCAACCTCAATTGAATGTTATCTGTGACAAGATGGGAAATACTTTAACAGAATCTAGACAAATTCTAGAAAGATGGCAGGAGTACTGCAGTGGAATGTATGATATGAGTGACAGTGAGGATATGAATGAGATACATGAGACAATGACAGCAGAGACAGAACCTGAACCCTCATTAGATGAAATTGCTTGGGCTATAAAGAACCTGAAGAATGGTAAATCACCTGGATGTGATGAGATACCAGCTGAACTAATTAAAGCGGGAGGAGAAGAAAGCATACACATATATCATGCATTATGTACAAAGATTTGGAAATAGGGTATATGGCCAAAAGATTGGAAGAGAACTATCTTCATTCCAATACCAAAAAAGGGCAACCTGAAATTATGCACCAACTATAGAATTGTTGCCTTGATCAGTCATGCAAGTAAAATTCTACTAAAAGTCATAATGCGAAGACTTCGTAAGAAAATGGAAGAAGAGATTAACGTGGTTCAAGCTGGATTTAGACAAGGAAGAGGAACAAGAGATCACATATTCAACATGCGTTTAATAATAGAGAAGTGCAGAGAATTTAATGTAAACCTATTCTCATGTTTTGTGGATTATTCAAAGGCATTTGACTGTGTACAACATCAGAAACTTTGCGAAATCATGAGGAATATGGGCTTTCCGTCACATGTAGTACAACTCATAAAAATTCTCTATCTAGACCAACAAGCAGCAGTTAGAATAGATGGCGAGACATCAGATTGGTTTGACATCAAGCAAGGAGTCCGTCAGGGCTGCGTGCTGTCACCCTATTTGTTTAACCTGTACGCCGAAAATATAATGAGAAATGTAAGAGATGATATAAACAGGGAGCTATATGATGCCCTAAATATCGGCGGTCATGACATACCAGAGATTCGATATGCTGATGATACAGTATTACTATCCACAACACAGAATGGCATAGAAAACCTAATAGCCTCAACACAATTGAATAGTGAAAATCACAACTTATATCTTAACATAGCAAAAACAAAGATAATGCATACAGATAAAACTACCATGGAGAAAGAAATATACATTAATGGGGGAAAATTGGGGGTGGTGGAAAATTTTGAATATCTTGGGTCATTGATTACCAATAACGGTGACACAATGAAAGAAATTAAACGGCGACTATCCATTGCTCTTCAAAGACTAAAACAGATGAATAAATTATGGAGTGGGACAGACAGAACTACACAAATTAGATTTTTAAGAGCATGCATCTTTCCCATTGCAACATACGCCTGTGAGACATGGACACTTACAAAACAAGCTGAACAGCGCATAAACGCCTTTGAATATAAATGTTATAGACGAGTTCTAAGAATATCTTGGGTAAAGAAAAGAACAAATGCATCCATTCTTCAAGAGTTGAATATTGATGAGGGTTGGCTATTAAAGACGATAAAACAAAGAAAATTGAAGTATTTTGGTCACTTGAAACGTCACGAAAGTTTGGAGAGAACAATAATGGAAGGGTATATGCCTGGAGAGAGAGGAAGAGGAAGGCCAAAGAGAAGATGGGTGCAGGATGTGGCGGATGATTTCCAGATGGATGTATCAGACGCGGGACATCTTGCTTGTGATCGAGAGGTTTTCCGGAAGGTTGTTATGGGAGCAAGGTTCTGCAAAGGACATGCTACTGAATGAATGAATGAATGAATATGTATGTAAGTAAATGCATGGACAGACACGTGTGTACATATGTGCCTATCTAAACTCGAGTAAGACCAGAGTCTACTCTAGCAAAGGAAAGGTGCTGAAGACGGAAGCAACTAGGCAGAAGACGCACCACAGAAATTAGGATGCCACGCAAGTACGCTATGAAATATGTCAATTACTGCAAAGCGTTATTGTGCTCGCCAAAGATACGACATATCTAGACAAATCTTCTGGCCTAGAGAAACAACAATGGAAGATGAAGCTGGTTGATTGCCCTGATGATTGGTTGGCTAGCTGGTTGGTTGGTTGGTTGGTCAGATGGTTTGTTGGTTGGCTGGCTGACTGGCTGGCTGGTTGGTCGGATGGTTAGTTGGCTGGCTGGCTGACTGGTTGATTGATCAGATGGTTGATTGGTTGGTTACCTGATTGGTTGGTCGGATGGTCAGCTGATTGGTTGGTCGGATGGTTGGCTGGTTGGTTGTTCGGATCTTTGGCTGGTTGGTTGATCGGATGGTTGGTTGGTTGCGAAGGCTGAGTTTGACATCACAATTCCGATGCCTTGGTATTCAGATCATCCGACCTCGTTGAAGTGTGCGCATTTATCAGTGTGAGCTTGGTATAGAGCTGTTCTCCCCACCTGGTACCATCAATCAGTGACAGCTTGGTATAGAGCTGTTCTCCTCACCTGGTACCATCTATCAGTGTGAGCATGGTATAGAGCTGTTCCCCCCACCTGGTACCATCTATCAGTGACAGCTTGGTATAGATCTGTTCTCCCCACCTGGTACCATCTATCAGTGACAGCTTGGTGTAGAGCTGTTCTCCCCACATGGTACCATCTATCAGTGACAACTTGGTGTAGAGCTGTTCTCCCCACATGGTACCATCTATCAGTGACAGCTTGGCGTAGAGCTGTTCTCCTCACCTGGTACCATCTATCAGTGACAGCTTCGTGTAGAGCTGTTCTCCCTACCTGGTACCATCTATCAGTGACAGCTTCGTGTAGAGCTGTTCTCCTCACCTGGTACCATCTATCAGTGACAGCTTCGTGTAGAGCTGTTCTCCCTACCTGGTACCATCTATCAGTGACAGCTTGGTGTAGAGCTGTTCTCCTCACCTGGTACCATCTATCAGTGACAGCTTGGTATAGAGCTGTTCTCCCCACCTGGTACCATCTATCAGTGACAGCTTCGTGTAGAGCTGTTCTCCTCACCTGGTACCATCTATCAGTGACAGCTTCGTGTAGAGCTGTTCTCCTCACCTGGTACCATCTATCAGTGACAGCTTGGTATAGAGCTGTTCTCCCCACCTGGTACCATCTATCAGTGACAGCTTGGTATAGAGCTGTTCTCCCCACCTGGTACCATCTATCAGTGACAGCTTGGTATAGAGCTGTTCTCCCCACCTGGTACCATCTATCAGTGACAGCTTGGTATAGAGCTGTTCTCCCCACCTGGTACCATCTATCAGTGACAGCTTGGTATAGAGCTGTTCTCCCCACCTGGTACCATCTATCAGTGACAGCTTGGTATAGAGCTGTTCTCCCCACTTGGTACCATCTATCAGTGACAGCTTGGTATAGAGCTGTTCTCCCCACCTGGTACCATCTATCAGTGACAGCTTGGTGTAGAGCTGTTCTCCCCACCTGGTACCATCTATCAGTGACAGCATGGTGTAGAGCTGTTCTCCCCACCTGGTACCATCTATCAGTGACAGCTTGGTGTAGAGCTGTTCTCCCCACCTGGTACCATCTATCAGTGACAGCTTGGTGTAGAGCTGTTCTCCCCACCTGGTACCATCTATTAGTGACAGCTTGGTATAGAGCTGTTCTCCCCACCTGGTACCATCTATCAGTGATAGCTTGGTATAGAGCTGTTCTCCCCACCTGGTACCACCTATCAGTGACAGCTTGGTATAGAGCTGTTCTCCCCACCTGGTACCATCTATCTGGTACCCGTGTGTGTGAGTGGATTGGGGATGTATGGGTGGTTAGGGAGATGTGTGTGTGTGTATGGGGGAGGGGGGGATTGTGTGCGTGGGTGGGAAATATGTGGTCAATGGAGATGTGGCTGGGGGATGGGTGGTTTGAGATGTGGATGGGGAGAGGATGTGTGGGTTAGGATGTGTATGTGGGTGGGCGTGGGATATGTGGGTTGGTGGGGGAATGTTTCTGGGTGGCGAGAGTTTTTTGGTTGGGGGAACAGGTGAGGGGAGTGTGGGTGGGGGATGTACGGGAGGGGGATGGGTCGGTTGGTGGGGTATGTATGTGTCCCTTGGTGTGCGTGTGTGTGGGTAGTTGGGGGTGTGTGTGTGGGTGGGGTGCTGTATGGGTACGTGGGAGATGGGCCTCATAACATGGTAATTTGCCTTGTTTATGTTTACAACATTCATTTCACAATGTTTTTTTTTCTTCCTATGTAAATGTATAATGCTCTTGATGAACGAAAGACGAGTGATTGGAAGGGCCGAATGTAAGACGGGCCTGCGCGCCCAATTTGTGACCCTAATAAAGTTGATTTGATTTGATTTGATTTGATTTGATTTATCAGTGACAGCTTGGTATAGAGCTGTTCTCCTCACCTGGTACCATCTATCAGTGACAGCGTGGTATAAAGCTGTTCTCCCCACCTGGCTCCAAACTGCCATCTCAACGTGAACTGTTTCGCAAACCACTTCTTCCCCTGTCCAATTCCAGAAACCATCAGAGTGAGCAATGCGCTACTGACTCGTTACATTTGCGAGGAGGAATATTAGGAAATAACAGGTCTGGTTGTGATTAGGCCAAGTTTAGTCATGTTTCTTCCACAGGTTTGAGGCTTTTCATTGTTAATTAACACTCTCCAGGGGAGTACTCTCTCCAAGGGAGCACATTCTCCAAGGGAGTCTCCGTGGCGAAGTATTTACGCCGCTTGCCTCGCGTTCCTAACGTCGTGGGTTCGATTTCGGCCTACGTCGTTTGGTTCACGAGTGCAATTTTCTCGGAGACTCCAGGAGGTCGTCGCTGGAGCTACGGAGTGCGTGCTTTGTGAGACCTTTCGTAAGGTAAGAGCGACCCGTGGAAAGAGACCGAGTCATATGGGATAAAACCCGATGCAATGAAGTCAACCCTTTTAAACTGTTTGACCCTTTTAACATTCTCCAACCCAAAGCCAACAGGAAACTTCTAATCCACCTATTGTGGCACGCCGTCGATCAAAAGGAGTTAATGGAATTTTAAAATGAATTATAAAATGCAAAAATAGATTATTATTTTTTTCCATATGTAAATTACGAAAAATGACGTCAGAATACATTAGCCACATAAACAGATTAAAGCTGTTGGCATGTGTGTGATTTAAATCCGTACAATGCAAGAGTACTGGTGAAGTTAAAGGGTGTTGTCATTCAAAATGGGGTCCATTTAGGATCCTATCCCCTACACAGGAGCCACATAATTGAATGATCAGGTGTACACAGTCCTTCACACGCACAAGACATTGAACACTGGATAAGCTTATCGTTGCGATGATGAGATGTTTCTAAAGTTATTACTTTTTGTATCAAATGTACCCAGGTGAACACATGGGAGTGACCCTGGGTTAAGATATTTTATTATAGGGATGACCAAGTACCCGGCGACAGTAATGGACTGGCCGGGGTGATACCATGCCCGATGGCATGTTTGAAATGTTAATGTCCTGTTTTTCGTTCACTCGCTTCGAACCACATTTAGTTTGAGAATGGAGGTTGAGGCAGTCACTGTGGTATTCCGCTAGCTGGAAGACAAACAGCACACACATGGCGTGATTGTTACGGACTCATAGAGAACGCGAGAAGGGTGACGACATACATGCTTTGTGCTGTGGTATGCTTCAAGTAACAAGTCCAAAATAGAGAGCATATGTTGGATCCTTTCTCCTGGACATGTTGGTGTAGCGGGGAAATGATAGGCGGACAGGCTGGTCGGATCTGCACCGTTGGGTGGGGTACTGATGAATGCTATGACAGGCATGGTGACAGCCCTTTGGAATCATGTCTATAGTGTGGAAGAATGGATACATCACCACGGCCTGGAGAGAATGGTTCGGCAGGGAGTGACCAGAGGATCTGGCCGACACTCAGAACTTTGAGGAAAGGCCAGACGGGCACATAATGAGACTGCAACTGGTACCCTTAGTATTTGGACTCTTCACTGGTTGTTGAAGATTAGAACGGAGCATGAATGGGAATATTCCGTGTGTTGTGATGGCGGTTCTTGATTCAAGTCAACTGATTTATCTCTATCTCATATCTTTAGTGTATTCCACATGTGGTACTTCGACAGATCATCCTCATTGCACATCGAACCATTCAGTCCATAAGTGCTCGGATCCCCTCCTCAGCAAATCCCGCAGCGTGTAGCGGCTAACGACGCCAGTTCTGTGTTGGTTTATCAATCTTCTTTGGCTTCCTGCGTAGTGTTCTTGTTTGACCACACCTCTTTTAATTTGCTGCTCTCGCAGTCTGGCCATTGTTGTAGATTCACAGTCATCACTTGGTTCTCGCAAAAGTCTTACTTCTCGTAGAGCATTCAGAATGTCGGCCTGGTCCATGGCGCGTCCGCCCTCCACAGTAGCCTCACCTGTGAGCTTGTCAGCCCGCTCATTTCCTTGTACTCCCGCATGCCCTGGCACGAAGATGAAACTAATCTTTGCCAGTCGAGACCGCTCCAGAGGCACTAACTAACTAACTAACATGTGGTACTTCAGTTTGCAGTGGACATGCCCAAGTTATTTCTTTTTCTGATAATTAATTCTTGTTGGGTTGATTTGGTTGTTAGACACGACAATAAAGTTATGTAATGGCTGAAGCTGAGCACCCGTTGCATCTATGGTTCCGACGCCCAGGTACTGATGCAAATTTTGGAGCGACACTGTGAGCTGTGGATTTCGTATGGAGTGCTTTTACACCTGTCCTCGGTTGTTTGTAGCGTGAACTGCATGTTCAGAAAAATTGTGGCCGGCCAGTTGCTGAACTAACAGGGTTTGCATTATGCAGTAATATGTGGCTGCTGGATTTCTAGTGACTGCCGCTTCAATCGACGATGAACTGTATTTTTTCCTAGAGAACTTTTTGTGTTCTCATTCTGGCAGAGGCCTTATGCATATTATACCTGTGCGGGTTGTTGGTTTGTCGAGACTCCTGTCTGTTCCACTTTTCACATGGGGCAAGGTAGAGCATTTTGTGTGATATTCACCGGCACAGGAACGGAACATTATGGGAGAAATCCTTTGCCGTGAAGATAGAACCGCGACTAAATAACTAATCCCTTGCATCTTCTCCCGAGGACATACAGGCATGTTGGGAAACGAACAGGCGGACAAATTGATGGCACCTGCAGCACAAGGTGGGGTATTGGTGCATGAAAAGACAGGTGTGGTGAGGGTCTTTGGGATCGTGTGTATAATCTGAAAGCACAGAGACACCATCATTTCCTGGAGAGAATGATGCAACAGGACAAGCACACCAACAAAGCTACAGCAAAAGCCAGTAGAAAAATAACCAACCTGAGAATACTAAGTGGAACCACATGGGGAGCCAGAGGTAAATACTTAGCGAAGTTTATCAGCAGCACATACGACCCCACACCTGGAATACAGAGGTTCTGGCCGACATTAAGTACTCCGAGAAAGGTTCAGATGGACACATAACCTGACTGCAACTCCTACCATTAGTATTGGGACTCATCGCTGGATATTGAAGATGAGGACGGAACGCGTATATGAATTACAGTATCGCGATGTCGGTTCTTGGCTTAACTCAACTCGTTTATCGGACGAGATGCCCTTGTTACACCTGCTATACAAACAGATCAGGTTCCAGACTCCCCCAAATCAAACATACACAATTTTAGTCGGTCAAACGAGCAACAGGGAGACCTATAGAGTACAGTCCTCGGCTCAAGTTCTTTCATTGACAATGCCAGTAAATGCGACACCTGACACTTGCAACCCAGTTCACGGACAGCGGGCTGCCATGTCTGGCATTCTATTATGTCAGTCCTAATTCTCAGACAGGTTGCTGGCATGTCTGTGCATTTATTGAGCTCCTCTCACATTGTAAACATCACCAGGAAAGGGTAGCTCGCGGTTTACTGTTTTCAGTTTTTTTATTTATTGAGAGGAAAGGGGGGAGGAAGGGGGGGGGGGGGGGGTACTTGAGTAGGGTAAACAAAAACTTTGAACCCGAACCTTTTTTCTTTCTATACTGTACATTTCTTTCTTTCTGTCTTTATTTATGTCTTTATTTCTTTCTTTCTGTCCATCTGACTGTTTTTCTGTCTTTGTATTTTACTCTTTCTTTCTCTCCCCTCTTTTTTTCTTTCTGTTCGTTTGACTGGTTTTCTCTCTCTCTCTCTGTCTCTCTCTGTGTCTCTCTCTGTGTCTCTCTCTCTGTCTCTCTCTCTCTCTCTCTCTCTCTCTCTCTCTCTCTCTCTCTCTCTCTCTCTCCGTCTCTTTCTTTCTTTCTTTTCTCTCATTCCTTATTTCCTTTTCTTCGTCTGACTGTTTTTGACATTTCAACCATATTCTCTCTCCCTCTCTCCGTCTTTTTTATCTTGTTGGTGTTGTTGTTGTTGTTGTTGTTCTTCTTCTTCTTCTTCTTCCTCTTCTTCTTCTTCTTCTTCTTCTTCTTCTTCTTCTTCTTCTTCTTCTTGGAAGTTAAAGGGGGAGTTAAAAGGGAGTTACAGGAAAGTTACAGGCAAGCGGACTGACTTCATTCCACCTGCTTCTATCCCACACAGCATGGCCTTCTTTCCGCAGAGACCCCCAAAGCCCTGGCACAGAGGACCAACCCCGTAGATTCAGGAGCGCCAGTTTACGGTTTTCATGTGCTTCTTGTCGGACATGCTCATTGGTTTTTCTGTCCGTCCGTGGTATTCTTTGCATTTTCCTCACAAACCACATTTCCACAGCCATTAGATGTTTGAAGTCTGTTTATAGTCCATGTTTCATATAGATATAACAGTATAGGTTCTATATAGCACTTACACTCTTTGTTTTTTCTCAGTGCAATTGGCAGATTTATATTGATTATTATTGCCGGCTCAGTGGTGAAGGAGTTACGGACGCAGTTCGTTATCCCGCATACCCGCGTTCGAAACACAGCTGCGGGCGATTTGGCAGCAGACCACCTTGCGTTGGTTTTTATGAAATGGTAGGAATGCCGGCAGTTCAGAAAGCAATTACTGAACGTAAACTTGCCAAGAAATCACGAACAGCCCAAAAATTGTTGGAATTGACTGTGGTGTCCTGTAAAGGATATGCAACTAACTTTTTTTTTAAACCTAAAAATATTTTCCATCTTGCAAATGGCTACCTTTGTTATAGCAATTCTTGCTGTAATTTCTCATTATAGTGAAAGTTACTTGCATGTCCTTTAGTGGAGACGGCTAATATAATAATTTTAGTTCGTATAATTTATTATTGTTTTTATATAAACCAATGGAGAAATGTAAGGGATACTTATTCACTGCAGAATTAACTTTTCATTTGGGACCGGAATTCGGAAGAGTGCCCCGGATTCTCCTTCGGGAGACCAGGGTTCGAATCCTCGGTAAGGTGTAGGATTTTTTTTCTGTCGGGGGTAAAAAGAAAATCCTAACCTCAACTAACCTGCACAGTTCGCGGCGACTGCAATAGCCAGGCGGCCTTAATTCCTGAGGGTCAAAGACCCCTCTGCCATATACAGAAAGGTACTACATTGGCAGTAAATGACAGCTGACAGTTGTGATCAATTTTAGTTCACTAGATTGTCATTGTTTTCCGAACTGCAGACGTCTTATGCCATAGAAATCAACACAAAATGGTCTATTTTCCAAATCATCTGAGGCTGGTTTCTAACGCTGGACTCGGTAGGTCGGGGGACTATGAAACTGCGCGTCTTCCTATTCCTTGAGTGCCCTTATAGAGAACACGTAAACTGCTTGTCTGAATTCAGCTGCCGCTATGTTGAATTCGGACAGTCAGTGACAAGGTGAACCTATAAACCCCTGTATGTGATCGTGATACTGTCAATGGAGACTGATTGTTTCTGGAGTCGTAACATTTATGTCCAGAAGAGAGTAAGGCTCTCCCAGACAACGACCTAAGATTACATCCGGTTCATGACTGATTTACTTGACCCCGGGACATTTTAAAGTGGAGGGGAAAAAACAGTAGGCCTATTAATTACTAAATGGCTGTGTTATGTCTGTGTAATTATTTGTTTCGTTTATTTTTGGGTATCTTCTTCTTCTTCTTCTTCTTCTTCTTCTTCTTCTTCTTCTTCTTCTTCTTCTTCAGCGTTCCGAGCCATTGAGGTTCTTTGCTGCAGATACAATCCGTCTCCATTCGTCTCTCTGGTGGACCTTCTCTTGCCAGTCGTTGATTCCAAGTTCTTGTAGGTCTGCATATATATTATCTCTCCACCGTCTTCTTGGTCTACCACGGGGTCTACGGTCATTTATTTCCTGAGTGTAAGCGAGTTTTGTTTCCCTATGATCTTCCATTCTTTCTATATGCCCCAGCCACTGTAGTCTATTAGCCTTCATGATACCAGTGATTAGCGGGGACTTAAACAGATCATAAATGTCTTTGTTACTTCTTCTTTTCCACTCTCCACTTTGTGTATTTTTGGGTATGACTCATGTTATAGATTTAATTGATTAATTAATTCTTCTTCTTCTTCGTTCATCCGGAGTTTTTTTTCGGACGTGATTGCGTTGTGCCTGTTTACAGCAGAGCTGCGCTCTTGCGCCGTTAGGCCGACACATCCGACTTCTGCGGGCATTTGTTGACCGGGTTAACCTTCCCGGGGATTAATTAATTAATGTTTATAAAAAAAAAAAGAAACATGAATATTGAAGTTAGTTAATTACTTAGTCAGTCAGTCAATTAGCTAGTTAGTTTTTTTTTTTTTTTTTTAGCTAGTTAACTAATTTGTTAGTTAGCAACACACACACACACACACACACACACACACACACACACACACACACACCCACCCACCCACCCACCCAACCACCCACCCACCCACGCACGCACGCACGCACGCACGCACGCACGCACGCACACACACATATAGAGATACAAGCGACCGTGTCGATCAAAATCTTTATCAGGCAAGAAGAAACTTAGCTCATCATCATCAAGCGCCTCGCTGGTTGGCGTAGGCGTTCATGTCTCTCCACAGATCTTGTTCTTTTGTGTTTTGGATCAACTCTGTTGGTGATATTCCTCCACGTCACTATCTCAGTCCATCCAGCATCATTAGGTTTCTCGGTCTGCCTTTGCCCCTTTCCCCCATTGATCTTGTCAGTCATGGCAGTGTTTTCCAATGCCTTTCTTCTCCCCACATGACCAATAAATGTTGTTTTTCTCTTTCTTGTTATTGTACATAACGTTCTACTTTGATTAGCTTCTTCCAGGCAATCGTTATTAGTTACTCTGGCAGTCCAATGTGTTCGCAATATTCATCTCAAGAACACCATCTACGTTGCATCCAAGCTCTTCTTAATTTGTTCATGCACGTTCCATGATTCACTGCCATACAGCAAAACGGGTTCTAAATAACATTTCGGCACTCTTTTTTCTGGCATTCAATAACAGTCAGTGATTTACCGCATAAGATACTTTTTATTTTCTAATATGCAGCTTTTGCTTGACCTATTTTGCACTTAATCTCTTTTTCTTTTTTTCTTTTTTTTTTTGCATTTTCTATTTGATGTTAAGTCTGTCCATATGTATTAACGCTGTTAACCACTTTCCTTTCTATTAATATATCACATTCTGACAGTAGGCCTACTGGAGAGATCGGGAAATGTCATCGTTGTCTCATAACTCGAGGAGGGGAAAATCCCAACTGCATCTCCACATGATAGAAGATCGGAAACACTTCATTGTCGTAAAGTTCTCTAGTTTATTTATTCTCATAACGTGCCCCAAAAACATTGACTGTCTACGTCTAATTTCATTTGCCTCTTGTGGGACTTCTCATTGGGTTTTCTGTCTGTCCATGGTATTACTTGCATTTTCCTCAGAGATCACATTTCCACTGCAACTTGATTTTTTTCAGCTTGTCTGCTCATCGCCCACGTTTCACATCCATACAAAATATACGTTCTATGTATCACATCAACTCTTTTTCTCGTTGCAATTCATATCTTTTTATTAGTCAGCATGTTTTCCATTTTGCAAAAAGGTACTTTTGCCACAGCGATTCTTGTTCTAATTTCCCCAAGGCACCTCCCGTCAGATGTTATCACTGTTACAAAAAAGTTGTACTTATTAACTTGTTTAAGAATATTCCCATTTATTCTTCTATTACATTGTGGTATATCTTTCTTCTTAAAGACGACCATAATCTCTACCTTCTTAAAAGTTAGAGCTAACCCTAGTTGTTCACTGTGTACAATAACCGTACCTACTAAATGTTGCAGATCGTGTTCATTGTCTGCAATTTATTATATGGTATCATCCGCTTAACTAATGGTATTGATGTTATGTCCCCTAATAGTGATCCCTCTCATATCTTCTAAATTTATAACAATAATTTCATTGTATAGGGAAAAAGATCTGGAGACATTACACATCCGTGCCGCACACCTCTCTTAAATCTTAATAGGCTGATATTGACCTACTTCATTTTTAATCTTTATGGCAGCTTGTTTCCAATATACGCTTTTTTCCCCTACAAGTCTAAGGTATTTCCCATTAATTTGTAGATCTGTAAGCATCTTCATCATGTTGACATATCTTACATTATCGACAACCTTTGTGTAGTTAATGAAGCAAAGATGTGCGTACTTGTTTATCTTTATCGAATGCTCAATTAATTTTCTCAGCAAGTACACAGCATTTACTGTACCCTTGCCTTCCACGAACATTCATTGTTCTCCTCATATTTCAGATTGTATTGTCTTCCTAATTTTTTGCATGGTACAATACAGAACGTAAAATTATCTATAAAATCAATCTGATTTTGATCACAACGTTCTGCAAACGACATGTAATTTTTTTTATATATATATATAGGGGACCTGGCACCAGCTGGCACAATTCTTCGTGACCTGTCAGCACAAAAACGCTATTGACCCTTTCTGCCACATACCTTGACTCAACCAGAATAAATAATAAGGTCACATTGTGCCAATCAGGGCAGAGGTCGCACATATTTATCAGGAGGTCATATGCATAAACCAGCACATTAACTAGGCTGGTTAGGGTAATTGACAAGAAAAGCCTATAAAAATCAACAACAAAGCGTACACGTCAGGCTTACAGAGCCAACAGAAGAGTAATGTGGATTTCAAATGGGCTACTGACCTTACAGTCACATGATGACGTAGAACGTTGTTCCCAGCAAGGCATGACGACAAGTTTCTCGGTCTCCTTCTTTTTCTTCCGCCTCATTTACTTTCATCCCCAAAATGTCTGCAATCTATGAACGTAAACTTGCTTAGAAACCACAAACAGCTAAAAAAAAATATCCGAGGTTGAAGCATGGCATAATCGAGACAAAACTTACGGTCTCTTCAATCTCCCACCTCATGTACTTTCATACACAATATGTCTGCAATCCCTGAACGTAAACTTGCTATCACAAATAGCTTTCACACAAAAAATGCCGAGGTTTCTGCATGGAAAAATTGAGACAAAACATTATGGTGTCTGCAATCTCCCGCCTCTTCTTCCATAAACTATG
Source organism: Cepaea hortensis (assembly GCA_963921405.1). NCBI lineage: Eukaryota > Metazoa > Mollusca > Gastropoda > Stylommatophora > Helicidae > Cepaea > Cepaea hortensis. Next base: position 33,851,148 of record OY992879.1, on the reverse strand, counting down.
CCTTCCATCACTGTTCTTTCAAAGCCACGGTGATGGTTAACTGATTTAGTGCCAAGCAAAACATTCGGTTTGGACCAAATATGGTAAACAAGCAAATGAGCAAATATTGTAATGTGAATTTGTGTTCACTGAGCAGCGAAATTGAGGAAGATACACGAAAGAAACAAATAACGCTATGACCCTCAAATGACGATATATCGTCCTTCTGTCCAAATGGGGGTCATATTTGGCGCCTTATTATCCTTCGGCACTGAATCATTTCATAAAGCCAAAGTATTTCAGGTCCTACAAGAAACAAATTAAAATCGTAGACAGATCAGAGAAATTAGATGTAGATAGTGAACATTTTTTGGGCACGTAATGAGAAGAAATAATCTAGAGAACTTGGTGACAACTGGTAAGATTGAAGATCAAGAAGAAGGAGAAGGTAGAGAAGTAAATAAGTGGATGGCTTGGATACGTGGTATGGTCGAGACTAGAACACGGAACTGATCCACGACTCTGGTGATTGAGTGAGAGAGCGAAACATGACTGCCCACGCTTATCGGCATGGCACATGATGTTGATGATTTCAGGTTCCGAGACATGGCACTAGATGTGACCCAGTTGTCTTCGGCGGTCAGATCTTGTCGAATATCAGCATGTCTCTCCTTCTTGGTTCATATTCTGGGAACCTTTCTGTGAAGTTTGGGCCCACGAGTCCCAGTTGCTTGTTTTAGTGATTGTAAAATGGTCACATCCACATATTAAAAGCTTAGTTCTATATCATTTACAAGACTTCGCAGTCAAACCTCAGCAATTGTTGGCTGTTCGTGATTCATGGGCAAGTTTACGTTCTGTGGTTTGCCATTGCTTTCTGAACGAGCGGTACCCATACCATTTCGTAAAAAACCGACGCAAGGCAGTCTACTGCCAAATCGCCCGCAGCTGTGTTTCGAACGCGTTATGCGGGATTACGAACTGCGTCCTTAACCTCTTCGCCGCGAAGCCGGCCATCGCCACGGAGCGAGCCATCGCCACGGAGCAAGCTGGCCATCCACATGTAGCCACAGAAGAAATGTATTTTATTTCTTTTTTAAAATTTACTTTATTTGCCGTGTTGTGCCAGAGGTTGTTAACAGATTCAGGGCAAAACAAAAAGGAGGTTTGGACCTAACAAAAATGGATGGCGGAAAATGGGAAGTAGGGGGTGTGTCACATTTATGGCTTCAAAGTTGTTAATATGGTTGCAGACATGTTGTTTTATATAACACATAGCAGGGGTTTGCATGGGTTAAAACTGCTGTATATAAGCCTAATTGGCTACGGGAAGTCGCTAAAGACGATTAATCATCTTATTATGGCACTTGCACGTGAATAGTCCCCATTGCTGTCTTAGAACCACATCGCACAGCCAGTCATTGATATGATTACGTGGCGAATGAATCTTTAAAGCACTGGAGAGTTATAAACAATGACAGCATGGTCTCAACTCGAAGAAAGGACACTCACAGCTGGACCTCATAGTTGGAGAGAGTGGGAAACGCGTAAGGTTGCGAAAAACCGTTGTTCAGATCGATGAGTATCCACCAAATTGGTCAACTCTGCAGCTGAGAGCGTGCGCATTTATGTATCGGTTAGGGTGTTACGCTGACAGTGGCATGGATAATGTAAAACCACTTTATTTTTCCATGTTCGCGGGTACTGAGCTCTCTGCCGTTAAGATGAAAGTTATTGTTTATCTCTGAACCGGCTCCGTTGAGATGGGGTTACGGACGCAGTTCGTAATCCCGCATACCTTACCCCGCATTCGAAACACAGCTGCGGGTGATTTGGCAGCAGACCGCCTTGCGTTGGTTTTTTTACGAAATGGTATGGGTGTCGGTCATTCAGAAAGCAATGGCAAACTACTGAACGTAAACTTCCCAAGAGATCACAACAGCAAAAAATGCTGGTGTTGACTGTGACGTGCTGTAAAGGATGTGCAACTAACATAACATCTGTCCACGGTGTTCTCAATTGTCATTGTCATTACTACCAGTGGCGTCACTGGGGTTGGTGTCACCCAGTGCGGTAAACTCTTGGTGTCACCCCTCTAGACTTTCACCATGGTCTTCTTCCGAGTGTTCCTGTACCATATATAATCGCATATAGTAATGTTTGTAAAATAAGTCAAAAAGTTAATAAGGACATAAGAAAGAAAACAAATTGAACAATATAACTTCAATACTTCAGGTAAAACATAAATAAAGAACTTCGACAAACTCGGACAAAGTTAAATTTTTGTTATTTAACATTAAAATTTCTAAAATTAACAATGAACGGTTATGAAACCCGACTAGACAGAGCTATGTCTGCTTTGTCAAATTTGCAATTTTTTTTATTTTGGTGTCACCCCTTGATGGTGTCACCCGGTGCGGCCCGCACCCCACTAGTGACGCCCCTGATTACTACCTACATTACTTTACTTTGTGGTGTAGGATAAAGAAGGGCCTTGAGCCTGATAAAATATTGTCGCCAGGCAGTGGAGTCGCCGCGAACTGTGCAGGTTAGGGTTTTCTTGTTGCCTCCCACAGAAAAACAATGCATTACCGTACCGAGGATTTGAACCTGGGTTTAAAGAATGAAAGATCGGCATTCTAGTCTCTTGACCAACTCCCCCAGTCGCTTCTCTTGGTGTTCTCACCATTCTTCTATGAAATCACATTTTCGCAGCTTCCACGTAATACAACAGCATCTACACCTTACAAAATGTGCTGAAGGAGATGCAGCATCCATGTCATTGCTGAAAGATATATCTCGATGCAACATCCATGGTGCTGCTGAAAGATCTATCACGCTGCTGCATCCATGGCATTGCTGAAAGATCTATCACGCTGCTGCATCCATGGCATTGCTGAAAGATCTATCACGATGCTACATCCATGGCGTTGCTGAAAGATCTATCACGCTGCTACATCCATGGCGTTGCTGAAAGATCTATCATGCTGCTGCATCCATGGCATTGCTGAAAGATCTATCACGCTGCTGCATCCATGCCATTGCTGAAAGATCTATCACGATGCTTTAGATGCACTGCTAAAAGATCTATAACGATGCAGCATCCATGCCATTGCTGAAAGATCCATCACGCTGCTGCATCCATGGTATTGCTAAAATATCTATCACGCTGCCGCATCCATGCCATTGCTGAAAGATCTATCACGATGCTACATCCATGGCATTGCTGAAAGATCTATCACGCTGCCGCATCCATGCCATTGCTAAAAGATCTATCACGATGCAGCATCCATGCCATTGCTGAAAGATCTATCACGCTGCTGCATCCTTGCCATTGCTGAAAGATCTATCACGATGCAGCATCCATGCCATTGCTGAAAGATCTATCACGCTGCTGCATCCATGCCATTGCTGAAAGATCTATCACGATGCAGCATCCATGCCATTGCTGAAAGATCTATCACGCTGCTGCAGCCATGCCATTTCTGAAAGATCTATCACGATGCAGCATCCATGCCATTGCTGAAAGATCTATCACGCTGCTGCATCCATGGAAGAAATTTTAAGACTAATGGAAACAAGAAGACACAACAAAAATAATCCTGACAAATATGAAGAGATTGATAGGAAAGTCAGAACATTGTGAAAAGAAGCAAAAGAAGCATGGCTTGAAAAACGTTGTTTAGAAATTGAAAAACACAGAAAAAGTACCAAATTAATGCACAAAAGAAGTCAGGAGCTTACTAAGAAAAGAACACGTACATCAACAGGCTGCCTGAAAACAAAAGATGGAAAAATAGACCAATTCACCAGACTGCTGAACACAATGTATGATACTATAGATATACCTCCTGAATTATGTAATTCTATGTTTATAGCAATCCCGAAGCAATCAGGAGCCTTGGAATGTGATCAATATCGAACAATTAGTATAATGAGCCTCATCACAAAGATTTTGTTAAGAATATCATGCAAAGAGTTAGGAAGAAAATACAAACCGAAATAGGAGAACAATGTGGGTTTGTAGAAGGCAAGGGTGCAGTAAATGCTGTGTATATACTGAGAACAGTAATTGAGCATTCTATATAAGTAAACAGCCGGTCTCTCTGGCTGTGGGGTTACAACACTTTCTCTCTGTAATCCCGTTTATCACGCAGAGTCTCGCAGCGGAGCGAGAACTGAGGTGGTTCGACCCCCGCTCGTGACTTGCGGATACTGAGCCGGCCGCTCAGAAAGCAATGGCAAACTACTGAGCGTAATCTTGCCAAGAGATCAACAGACAGCTGAAAGATGCTGCTGTTGACAGCTAAGTCCTGTAAAAGGATACGCAAAACATATAAGTAAACAAAGATCTATATCTTTGCTTTATTGACTACACAAAGGCTTTGGATAAAGTAAGACATGTCAACATGATGGAGATGCTTGCAGATCTACAAATTCATGGGGAAGACTTAAAAGACTCATAGAAAACATATATTGGAAACAATAAGCTGCCATAAAGAATGATAATGAAGTAGGTCAATATCAGCCTCTTTAGAGAGGTGTGAGACAGGGATGTGTAATGTCTCCATATCTTTTTTCCCTGGATAATGAAAATATATCAAGAAATGTTAACAATTTAAAAGGAATCATCATTGGGGGACATATGCTGATGATACAATATTGATTGCAGACAATGAGCAGGATCTGCAACATTTAGTAGATGCAATTGTTGCACACAGTGAACAACTTGGCTTTGAATTAAATTGTAAGAAGACACAGATTATGGTCATCACTAAGAAGGAAATACCACAATGTAATATACAAGTAAATGGAAATATTCTTAAACAAGTGAATCGATACAATTATCTCGGAACAGTCATAACAGCTGATGGGAGATGCCGTGAAGAGATTAGAACACGAAGGTAGCCTTTTGCAAGATGAAACACATACTGACTAATAAAAAGATGTCAATTGAAACAAGAAAATGAGTGTTGAGGTGCTACATATAACCTGTGCTTTTGTATGGATGTGAGGCATGTGCAATGAGCAGACAAACTGAAAAACATCTTATGGCTGTAGAAATGTGGTTTCTGAGAAAAATGTAAAGAATACCATGGGCAGACATAAAACTAATGACTAAGTCCTACGAGAAACAAATTAAAACCGTAAACTGATTAGAGAAATTAGACATTGACAGTCATAATCTTTTGGTCATGTTTTTAGAATAAATAAATTGGAGAACTTGGTCACATCTGGCAAGATCAAGGGGAAGAGAGCAGGGGGAGGGCAGAGAGGTAAATACCTGAATGGCTTGGCCACTAGACAAGAACACTGTGCTGATCCAGGACTCTGGTGATCGAGTGAGATGGCAAAATATGACCGCCCACGCTTACTGGCATGGCACATGATGATGATCAGCATCCATGGCATTGCTTAAAGATCTATCACGATGCAGTATCCATGGTATTGCCAAAACATCTACCTCGATGCAACATCTATGGCATTGCTTAAAGATCTATCTCGCTGCAGCATCCATGGCATTGCCTGAAGACCTATCATGATGCAGCATCTATGGCGTTGCGGAAAGATCTATCATGCTGCAGCATCCATGACTTTGCTGAAAGATCTATCACAATGCAGCATCCATGGCACTGCTTAAAGATCTTTGATGATGCAGCATCCATGGCATTGCTTAAAGATCTATCATGATGCTGCATCCATTGCATTGCTGAAAGATCTATCACAATGCAGCATCAATGGCATTGCTGAAAGATCTATCACAATGCAGCATCCATGGCATTGCCTGAAGATCTATTACGCTGCAGCATCCATGACATTGCCTGAAGATCTGTCACGTTCATTCATCATAAACCATAAACAGTGAATAAGATTTATAAGAAAATAACAGATACAAAAGATGTATGAATGTAGTACATCATATGTATTACCCAGAGTAAAACAGAACTACAGAATCACCCATACAGGTTCACTTTTACACAGACAGACAACTTCCACCCACACAAGCTCTTTCATCATCATCATGTGCTCTGCCAAACAGCCAAGACTCTCATGTCTCTCCACAAATGTTTTAAAAATTGAGTTTTCACTTATGGGACTACTACAGCTGGACACAATGTTATTTTGAGATCAAATTGCTTGTAAATGATGAAATCCTATGATCCAACTGTGAATAAAGGACAGCATAATAAATAGTAGACAAACAAGTCTAAAGAATGGTATATTGCCTCCCTGATAGTAGGGTAGTGTATTGACACCAAGTGTTCTCAAATTAGGGTAAAAACCCTCAGAGGACCTGCGTACACATTCTACATGCTAAAATTCCTTTGCCACACAGTGACATGGTGGTCAGTGCCACACAGTGACATGGTGGTCAGTGCCACACAGTGACATGGTGGTCAGTGCCACACAGCAACATTACTGCATGTGATCACATTCTTAACAATGAAATAGGTCAGAAGTAAAGATAAGTTGCTCAAACATGAAACTAGTGCACATGTCACACAAGCAGTTACTAGCCACAGAACAGTAGAAACAATCAAGTCTGTTTATGTCAAGTGAAGACATTTTTAGAATGTTGAATGACATTATGAAAGCAAAGTTTATTAATGCTGTATTGAGATATTTTTACATTGTTCAATTACATAATGAAAACAAAGTTTATTAATGTTGAGTAATTTTTACAATGTTGAATGACAATCATTAAAACAAGTTTATGTTGTCAAGTGAAGACATTTTTAAAATGTTGAGCGATATTAAAGCAAAGTTCATTAATGTTAAGTTGAGACATTTTTACATTGTTGAATGATATAATTAAAACAATGTATATGAATGGTATGTCAAGTCCAGACATATTTACAACATTGAGTATTATCATTCAAATAAGTCTGTTTCTGAATGTATTGTCAAGTTCACAATTTCACAACGCTGAATGACATTATGAAACTAAAATTTATTAATGTTTTGTCAAGTCCAGACATTTTTACAATGCTGAATTACATCAGCTAGAATATTAACGAAACTGATAGGGAACCGCACTGATAAATTTCACCAAGATTTGTCACCTGCTAAATGAGGGGAAAACTAGCCACCTATCCCTCTGTGCACTCATCATCATCATGTGCCATGTATGGGCAATCATGTTTTGCCATCTCACTAGATCACCTGAGTGGTGGATCAGCTCTGTGTTCTTGCCTCGACCATGCCACGTCGTGCTCTCTCTATCACATCACAGGCCCTAGCATGAAACTGCTTCAGGACAAATTAAAACAATGTTTATGAATGTCAAGTTGAGACACTTGTACAATGTTGAATGACATCATTAAAACAATGTTTATGAATGTCAAGTTGAGACACTTGTACAATGTTGGATGACATCATTAACATGAGTTTATGAATGTCTTGTCAACATTTTTACAATGCTGAACAACATCATTAAAACAATGTTTATGAATGTCAAGTTGAGACACTTGTACAATGTTGGATGACATCGTTAAAGTGAGTTTATGAATGTCTTGTCAACATTTTTACAATGCTGAATGACATCATTAAAACAATGTTTATGAATGTCAAGTTGAGACACTTGTACAATGTTGGATGACATCATTAACATGAGTTTATGAATGTCTTGTCAACATTTTTACAATGCTGAACAACATCATTAAAACAATGTTTATGAATGTCAAGTTGAGACACTTGTACAATGTTGGATGACATCGTTAAAGTGAGTTTATGAATGTCTTGTCAACATTTTTACAATGCTGAATGACATCATTAAAACAATGTTTATGAATGTCAAGTTGAGACACTTGTACAATGTTGGATGACATCATTAACATGAGTTTATGAATGTCTTGTCAACATTTTTACAATGCTGAACAACATCATTAAAACAATGTTTATGAATGTCAAGTTGAGACACTTGTACAATGTTGGATGACATCGTTAAAGTGAGTTTATGAATGTCTTGTCAACATTTTTACAATGCTGAATGACATCATTAAAACAATGTTTATGAATGTTAAGTTGAGAAACTTTAATAGTGTTGACTGACATGATTAACACAAAGTTTATCAATGTCTTGTGGAAATATTTGTACAAGACTGGATGACATCATTAAAATAAGTTGAATGTCTTGTCAATTCAAGACATGTTTACAATGCTAAGTAATATCATAAAAACAAGTCTGCTTCACCTTGATACTGCAAGGTACAAGAGGAACAAGATGAGATAAGATGAGATGGGATGAGATGAAGTCTGTTTATTAATGTCTTGTTAAGTCGAGATATTTGTACAATGTTTTATCTCATTTTTTGCTTCACTTTGACACCGTAAGGTACAAGAGGAACAAGATGAGATGGGATGAGATGAAGTCTATTTATTAATGTCTTGTTAAGTCGAGATATTTGTACAATGTTATACCTCATTTTGTGCTTCACTTTGACAACGCAAGTACAAGAGGAACAAGATGAGATGAGATGAAGTCTGTTGATAAATGCTTGTCAAGTTAAAATATTTGTACATTGTTGAATTACATATGGACATACAGAATATGCTTCTGAAAGTGGAAACAGACATTTTCTGGGTGGAGTGGCTAGCATTGCTTAACATGACTAAGCACATCATGGACACACTATCCAGGGCATGCAGGTGTATGGGGCAATAAACTGGCTGATAGAATAGAGACAGAAGTATACACCTACTTAAGTAAACAGCTTCTGACCAAACAGATCCTGCGCTGTAGATCAGCATGGCTGAATGGATAAGAATGCGTGTTCTTAAACATCCGGTGTGCTGATGCTGAGGTAGGGGGTTCAACCCCTACACCAGACAGTTGGACTAAAATGTTGACTTCTCATCCTTGACTTGGGGACGTAAATTACAAGTACCTCTGAAGTGGAAGTGGGTTCACCTGATGGCGAGGGACACTGTTAATAGAGAAAGCTAATCCATGTGCAAAATTCAGTCCAGGACTACTAGAAATAGTGTGTATGAACTACACTTGAGTTCAAAGCGAGCGAGCGCCAAAAAAAAGGACCCTGCACTCATGGAGTGGCCAAACTAAACATAAACAAAATAACAGAGCAGGGACACAGTGGTGTTTCCAAGGCACCAGGACCAGGTTTTATACTGGCCAAGACCTACTAACACGTCCTAGTTGTGCGTCCTGGGCAACAGGTCCCTTCGGGGTTCTGGCTAACGTAGTAGGATCGCTGATTCTTCCGAGTTGAGTTGAGTTGAGTCAAGAACCGACATCACTGCACTCAGGACATTCCCATACGTGCTCCGTCCCCTCGTTCAACAGCCAGCAAAGAGTCATACTACTAATCATACCCACCGCTATCTGATTACAAGTTCTCCTGGTCTTCCCTCTCAGTTTTGAGATTCTTCCGAAGTCAGAGAGTATCTGCCTGCACGACGAGGCACCGCCAGTCTACACACCAATAAGCCAGACATGGGACAACGGATACTCACACAAACCTCAGTCCGGTATGACATCACACTGATGTCGGACAACAGAATGTCTTCATTCGACATACAGGACTTCACGCTGGAGTTCACAGCCAGCGAACACAGACAAGCAAGCATAACAGAACAAAGCACTGAAATTAATCTGCAAATTTATGTTGGATTTGTGGACTAGCAAAAGGTTTTCACAGCACTAGTAGGGAATGTCTTCAGAAACTGATGTGATCCACAGAAGATCATTAACTTAAAACAAGGCAACATATGGAAACACGACATGCAGAGCTTTGGATGAGGGTGGAGTCTTTATGGTGAAGTGGTTATGCCACCCTCCTCACGCTCAGAAAGTTGTGGGTTTGATTCCGCCCTGCGTTGTTCCGTTTACGGGTACAATTTTTAGCAGCTACAGAGTTTGTGCTTGGTGCGACAATTTCAGCAGGCCACCCCATGGAAAAATACTGAGCCATATAGGATAAAACCCGGTGCAATGAAATTGATATTGCCTTTTAAACCCTTTTTTCATAAGGGAAAAAATTACAGATATGTTTGAAATAAGAATAGAAGTGCAACAGGGATAACTTGTGACATTTTTATTATTCTTAGTGACTATAGACTAGGTTATGAAGATAACAAGTGTAACAAAACTGAAGTAGGTTGCCAGCTGACAACCCATCCCCAATTGTGTCACTACCCACATCAATAATTGGGAAAAGGAAACATGGGAAATCCGAGAATCTTGGTAGGGACTTTCTACATGCTCATGAAGGGTTAATTCTCTAAACCCCAGAGAGACACAAATTTCATAAAGATTAATTCACCGTTTCTCAGAAATTCTATAGTCTTTCGTCTAAAAGTCACTCACTTTGTTCCAGCAAAGTAACTTTTTAGAAAACATAAAAACACTTGTATACACATCAGTCCAGGCATATTTACCATCACTTCAAACCGAGACAACATAAATCTGCTGAAGCAGTAGTGTTCAAAGCACAGAAGTTGAATCTATTTCTGACTTCACGGAGTTTGTGTCTTATTTCTCACAATGAAGGTTACCCTTTTTTGATTGAAGGAGTTTGAATCATCAATAAAGTGGAACGGAAGATGCATGGGGAGTCGACCATGAAGATGGTTCTAGAACCCTGGTGACAGGGGCAACCAAAGTCCTGTGTTGTTATTGTTCTTCCAACGACAAGTATCAGCTGAAGTTGGAGAATGATGAGCACTGCATTTTGAAGAGGCAGTGTGTTATTTACTGACTGCCATACTTGTTCCAGGCTTTTCAAGATATATCACTTCTGGGACAAAGATCTGTTGTGGACTATTGGACTGTACTTTCATGTCCCGAAAATGAATCAACCTGACACCGATTTTCACCAAGCAACTAATGGTGTAACAAATGCCCAGCCTGAAGCCCCGTCGAGGTCAAGACTGGTATGAAGATTGTCGAGGACTTAACTACAATTTCAAAGGGTTCTCAGTGTCAACCAGGGAGAAGCCGAAACTCAAACAGGTTGAACAGTGTCTGTCCTCCAAGAAGATAACTGGACAGTTGGATCCTTGGGTGTCCGTGATGACAAGACAGGGCTAGCTCATATCCTCATCCAGGGCTACCTTCCAACAGCCAACTAATTATCTGTTATATTTTTCTATGTACTGAGTTTCAAAAAGTTGAGCAAGGGTCTCAATTAAATTATTATTAATAATTTGACTACATTCAGTGTGTTTTGTTACTGTCGAGAGCTAATTAAATAATAAATAATAATGCAGATGTTGAGGTCTCATGGGGATGTTAGAACTTTAACCCCTTTACCGTGGAAAAAATTTTTTTTTTTTGTTATGCAAACTGTGTATTTTTTTTCTTTCATAATTTGATATGTTATGTTGTCCTGGCAAAATAAAATGTTTTTTTAAGTGAAAATGAGTTGTCTTTTAGAAATTGTGAGGAAAATAAGAAATGTTCTGTACTAAATGGTACTGTTCAATAACGAACTAAACTGATACGTATATTAGATGTCAATTGTTTTTAGTAATTATACTTGGTGTGGTAAACACCAAAACATGGAGCTGCACATAGTGCTGTGTCACACTCCGGACAGTAGTATCGTGTCTCTTTACGAAATTTGAAAAAATCCGGAAAAAAAAATCTGAAAAAAAAAAAAAATATGAAAACCCAGCCAAGTTGTTCAAGCCCGTACTCTGTAGATTCCAAGCTTGCTAATAAAAACTATGCAAATACATGCCCATAGGATACATGTATGTACGCATACATCTACACAAGCTATACTATGCATAAATTATAATCATACTACAAAGTTATAAATTATAATCATAATAAAATCACAATAAAAAGTTTTTTGTTCTTTCGTACCTTTTTTTTCTTGTTTACTGTCCACTTTCACTTTTGGCATCACGTGATGACCTACTTTTATCTTCCGCTGTTGAACTGGCTGTTGGATTAGCCGCCCTATGCCTTTCCTATGCTATTTTTGTATTAACACGAGTTTACTCGGGACGCACGGCACACAGAAGACTTTTACATCTGATGACGAGTTAACTCGTGATGCACGGTTAAAGCCAACAATTTTTATGACGAGTTAACTCGTGACACACGGTAAAGGGGTTAATAAAATAAGAATAGAAAGGCAAATTTCTTGGTACAGTGCAGTAGCATCTTTACAGACATCTCTACCAATTTGCTACAACTACCACCACCATAAATGGAGTTCAATGGAATCTGACAGAACAGGTTGATGATGTGAACTTTGCTTGCAACGCTTCACTCCTGTCCCACATATGAGATCAGGCACAAGATAAACACACTTTACGGGAGGCTGCAACAATTAGGTCTAATAATGCAGAGGGGAAAAACAAAGATAATAGGAATAAATCAAGCAAATGATAATACAATTCCCCCTTGGTGAGGTTCAAGTGGTGTGATCATACACTCATGTAGGAAATCATGTAGACAAAGATAAAGGGACAGATAGAGATACTACAAAAAAATAAATCAAGCAAATGATAATACAATTCTCAAGAAGAGATAAGATCAGAAATGAAGAAATCAGGACTCAAGTGGGGGTTATAGCAGCACTACATTTTATTAGAAAGCAGCAAGTCAAATGGTTTGGCCATGCAAGTAGGTTACCAGTCAACAGCATACCACAACAAGCAATGATGTATAGACCAGATGGAAACAGAGAAAGAGGCCGACCATGTAAACGTTGAACGGAGGGAATAGCAGAGTCCATGGGAATATCAATACATGAAGCCCATAATCGGGCACTCTCACGATATTTATACTTCACTTCGACACCGCAAGGTTCAAGAGGAACATGATGAGATAAGATGAGATAATACAATTCCCCTTGGTGAAACCTCACTTCAGATGGTGTGATTATACACTTATGTAGGAAATCATGTAGACAAAGATGAAGGGACAGACAGTGATATTACAATAAGAATAAGAAAGGCAAGATGAGCTTTCACAGAACTAGGAGATTAGTGGAAGCCAACAGAAATTAAAACTTGCATCAAACTTAGGATATTTAACTCTAACACCCAGTCAATCCTACTACATGGAACAGTGACATGGAGAAATGACCAAACAAATCATCAATAAACTGCAAACATTCATTAACTGGTGCCTGTGAATAAAAGAAGGACTGAAATGTCATGACAGAGTCACTAATGTAGGGCTTACAGAGAGAACTAAACATTCATTACTTGGTGCACAATAGAAGGACTGAAATGGTATGACAGAGTCACTAATGTAGGGCTTACAGAGAGAACTAAAAATTCATTACTTGGTGCATAATAGAAGGACTGAAATGGTATGACAGAGTCACTAATGTAGGGCTTACAGAGAGAACTAAACATTCATTACTTGGTGCACAATAGAAGGACTGAAATGGTATGACAGAGTCACTAATGTAGGGCTTACAGAGAGAACTAAACATTCATTACTTGGTGCACAATAGAAGGACTGAAATGGTATGACAGAGTCACTAATGTAGGGCTTACAGAGAGAACTAAACATTCATTACTTGGTGCACAATAGAAGGACTGAAATGGTATGACAAAGTCACCAATGTAGGGCTTACAGAGAGAACTAAACATTCATTACTTGGTGCATAATAGAAGGAATAACATGGTATGACAGAGTCACTAATGTAGGGCTTACAGAGAGAACTAAACATTCATTACTTGGTGCATAATAGAAGGAATAAAATGGTATGACAGAGTCACCTATGTTGGGCTTACAGAGAGAACTAAACATTCATTACTTGGTGCACAATAGAAGGACTGAAATGGTATGACAGAGTCACTAATGTAGGGCTTACAGAGAGAACTAAACATTCATTACTTGGTGCATAATAGAAGGACTGAAATGGTATGACAGAGTCACTAATGTAGGGCTTACAGAGAGAACTAAATATTCATTACTTGGTGCATAATAGAAGGAATAAAATGGTATGACAAAGTCACCAATGTAGGGCTTACAGAGAGAACTAAACATTCATTACTTGGTGCACAATAGAAGGACTGAAATGGTATGACAGAGTCACCAATGTAGGGCTTACAGAGAGAACTAAACATTCATTACTTGGTGCACAATAGAAGGACTGAAAACGTATGACAGAGTCACTAATGTAGGGCTTACAGAGAGAACTAAACATTCATTACTTGGTTCAGAATAGAAGGAGTAAAATGGTATGACAAAGTCACCTATGTTGGGCTTACAGGAGGAGACAGGACTTGGTGTGAGTTGGTTAAGAGGCTATGCTTCATTGGTGGTTACAAGTTAGAAGTACACGTGATGACTGTGAATCTACAACTGTGGTCAGACTGCAAGAACAGCAAGTTAAAAGAGGTGAGGCCAAACAAGAACACTACGCAGGAAGCCAAAGAAGATTAATAAACCAACAGTGAACTGGTGTCGTCAGCCGCTACACGCTGCGGGATTTGCTGAGGAGGGGATCCGAGCACTTATGGACTGAATGGTTCGATGAGCAATGAGGATGATCTGTCGACTAACTAACAAGGTAGAAATATAACAACAACAACGGTTGGTACCAATTACCAGCCACAAATACAGGCCAATGAATGCTGGCAAATATGGGCCCAAGATGGCCTTGAAAGTGGGCCCATTAGCGAAGTTGATACAGATCTGCATGGACAATGTCATGAGCACGGAAGTGCGTGGGTTCAAAACCTAGGTTGGTTGCCTGTGAAAGTGAGTGAAGGACCAACCACCCATTCCCCCGTGCACTCAGAATTACACAATGTGGTTTTCCTATCACATTACTGACCCATAGCAGGAAACTGCCTTGCTGCAATTTTTGTTTTAATTTATGAACTTTATGACTTTTAAGAGTCAAGTTGACCAAGTAAATCGAGGATATGTTTCTAGGGTCAAGTTAACAAGTAAATCAAAGATGTTCTTTTAAGAGTGAAGTTGACAAGTAAATCAGGGATATTCTTTCAAGAGTCGAGTTGAAAAGTAAATCAGGGATATATTTTTAGAGTCAAGTTGACAAAGAAAATCGGGGATATTCTTAGAACTGACCTGAGCCCCAGCCTCAAATGGGAAGTAAAAGCAGTCCCTGTGATTCAGACCACATCACCCAGTGAGTGCCAATTGGTCTATACACATTTGAGAGGACCAGCACCATGTCCCCTCAAATGTCCCATGACTTGGAAGAGGGAATTGGACTGTCACCAGCAGATGCTGTGCAGACCTGCAGGAGTCCTCACACTGATGTCTGTGTATCATACTCCACTCTGACAACCAGAGAATTGCATGAAGCCCTCACAGAGAAACACTCCACAGAGCAATTCTGTCTGCTCATCTTTTCCTGCATCTGCAAAGAGATCTAAATATAAAACAACTAGTCGTCAAAAGTGCCTCAGGATACTGTAGTCATAAAAGTATTAAAAGGTGCAATCAATGGGCTATCCTAGCCATCAAAAGTGCCCTGGGTCACCGTAGCCATCAAAAGTACCCTGGGATACTGTAGCCATCAAAAGTGCCCCAGGATACTGTAGTCATCAAGTGCCCTGGGATACTGTAGTCATCAAGTGCCCTGGGATACTGTAGTCATCAAAGGTGCCCCAGGATACAGCAGTCACCAAAAGTGCCCCAGGATACAGCAGTCATCAAGTGCCCCAGGATACAGCAGTCATCAAGTGCCCTGGGATACTGTAGTCATCAAAGGTGCCCTAGGATACAGCAGTCACCAAAAGTGACCCAGGATACAGCAGTCACCAAATGTGCCCCAGGATACAGCAGTCACCAAAAGTGCCCCAGGATACAGCAGTCACCAAAAGTGCCCTGGGCTACTGTAGTCATGAAAAGTGTCCTGCGATACAATAGTCATCAAAGCGACATAGGAATTCTTTATTGTCCTTAAGCAAGAGGAACTCCTGAAGTCTCGGGGGCACCAACAGGGTCGGTATCACATTGGGTAAAAATTTGGGCCCTATAGACCTCCTAATCTGCCTTCTGCATAGGTCCAGCAATGAGCGGGCATTCTGACATAAGGGCCGCATAATTTCACTCAGTCTGTTGTCTTTGGCAATGATTGACAATGGCTGGCCATCCTCGTCCATGAGATCAAACTGGCCGGATGCTTTAATAAGAAGTTCTAGAGTGACATCATCTTGTTCATTGTTCAGTCCGCTGGCCTGATGTGAAAAATTATTAATAGACAAAATATGATTAAGATATCCTTACCTTGCTTGTTGTTTTGTAAAGTCAGTCAGTAAAGAAAGGCATTAAAGTAAGTAAGTAATATCAGTTAGTAAAGTCAGCCAGTAAAGTCAGCCAGTAAAGTCAGCCAGTAAAGTCAGCCAGTAAAGTCAGCCAGTAAAGTCAGTCAATAAAGTCAGTCTGTAAAGTCAGCCAGTAAAGTCAGCCAGTAAAGTCAGTCCGCCAGTAAAGTCCGCCAGTAAAGTCCGCCAGTAAAGAAAGTCAGCCAGTAAAGTCCGCCAGTAAAGTCAGCCAGTAAAGTCAGCCAGTAAAGTCTGCCAGTAAAGTCAGCCAGTAAAGTCTGCCAGTAAAGTCAGCCAATAAAGTCAGCCAGTAAAGTCAGCCAGTAAAGTCAGCCAGTAAAGTCTGCCAGTAAAGTCAGCCAGTAAAGTCAGTCAGTAAAGTCTGCCAGTAAAGTCAGCCAATAAAGTCAGCCAGTAAAGTCAGCCAGTAAAGTCAGCCAGTAAAGTCAGCCAGTAAAGTCAGCCAGTAAAGTCAGCCAGTAAAGTCAGCCAGTAAAGTCAGCCAGTAAAGTCAGTCAGTAATGTCAGCCAGTAAAGTCAGCCAGTAAAGTCAGCCAGTAAAGTCAGCCAGTAAAGTCAGTCAGTAAAGTCAGTCAGTAAAGTCAGTCAGTAAAGACAGCCAGTAAAGTCAGCCAGTAAAGTCAGCCAGTAAAGAAAGTCAGCCAGTAAAGAAAGTCAGCCAGTAAAGTCAGCCAGTAAAGAAAGTCAGCCAGTAAAGTCAGCCAGTAAAGTCAGCCAGTAAAGTCAGCCAGTAAAGTCAGCCAGTAAAGAAAGTCAGCCAGTAAAGTCCGCCAGTAAAGTCAGTCAATAAAGTCAGTCTGTAAAGTCAGCCAGTAAAGTCAGCCAGTAAAGTCAGCCAGTAAAGTCAGTCAGTAAAGTCAGTCAGTAAAGACAGCCAGTAAAGTCAGCCAGTAATGTCAGCCAGTAAAGAAAGTCAGCCAGTAAAGAAAGTCAGCCAGTAAAGAAAGTCAGCCAGTAAAGAAAGTCAGCCAGTAAAGTCAGCCAGTAAAGTCAGCCAGTAAAGTCAGCCAGTAAAGTCAGCCAGTAAAGAAAGTCAGCCAGTAAAGTCAGCCAGTAAAGTCAGTCAATAAAGTCAGTCTGTAAAGTCAGCCAGTAAAGTCAGCCAGTAAAGTCAGCCAGTAAAGTCAGCCAGTAAAGAAAGTCCGCCAGTAAAGTCCGCCAGTAAAGTCCGCCAGTAAAGAAAGTCATCCAGTAAAGTCCGCCAGTAAAGTCCGCCAGTTAAAGTCAGCCAGTAAAGTCAGTCAGTAAAGTCAGCCAGTAAAGTCAGCCAGTAAAGTCTGCCAGTAAAGTCAGCCAGTAAAGTCTGCCAGTAAAGTCAGCCAGTAAAGTCAGCCAGTAAAGTCTGCCAGTAAAGTCAGCCAGTAAAGTCAGTCAGTAAAGTCTGCCAGTAAAGTCAGCCAGTAAAGTCAGCCAGTAAAGTCAGCCAGTAAAGTCAGCCAGTAAAGTCAGCCAGTAAAGTCAGCCAGTAAAGTCAGTCAGTAATGTCAGCCAGTAAAGTCAGCCAGTAAAGTCAGCCAGTAAAGTCAGCCAGTAAAGTCAGCCAGTAAAGTCAGTCAGTAAAGTCAGTCAGTAAAGTCAGTCAGTAAAGACAGCCAGTAAAGTCAGCCAGTAAAGTCAGCCAGTAAAGAAAGTCAGCCAGTAAAGAAAGTCAGCCAGTAAAGTCAGCCAGTAAAGAAAGTCAGCCAGTAAAGTCAGCCAGTAAAGTCAGCCAGTAAAGTCAGCCAGTAAAGTCAGCCAGTAAAGAAAGTCAGCCAGTAAAGTCCGCCAGTAAAGTCCGCCAGTAAAGTCCGCCAGTAAAGTCAGCCAGTAAAGTCAGCCAGTAAAGTCAGCCAGTAAAGTCAGCCAGTAAAGTCAGCCAGTAAAGAAAGTCAGCCAGTAAAGTCCGCCAGTAAAGTCAGCCAGTAAAGAAAGTCAGCCAGTAAAGTCAGCCAGTAAAGTCAGCCAGTAAAGAAAGTCATCCAGTAAAGTCCACCAGTAAAGTCAGCCAGTAAAGAAAGTCAGCCAGTAAAGAAAGTCAGCCAGTAAAGTCCGCCAGTAAAGTCAGCCAGTAAAGAAAGTCAGCCAGTAAAGAAAGTCAGCCAGTAAAGTCAGCCAGTAAAGAAAGTCAGCCAGTAAAGAAAGTCAGCCACTAAAGTCAGCCAGTAAAGTCAGCCAGTAAAGTCAGCCAGTAAAGTCAGCCAGTAAAGAAAGTCAGCCAGTAAAGTCAGCCAGTAAAGTCCGCCAGTAAAGTCAGCCAGTAACGTCAGCCAGTAAAGTCAGCCAGTAAAGAAAGTCAGCCAGTAAAGTCAGCCAGTAAAGTCAGCCAGGAAAGTCAGCCAGTAAAGTCAGCCAGTAAAGTCAGCCAGTAAAGTCAAAGTCAGACAGTAAAGTCAGCCAGTAAAGTCAGACAGTAAAGTCAGCCAGTAAAGTCAGACAGTAAAGTCAGACAGTAAAGTCAGCCAGGAAAGTCAGCCAGTAAAGTTAGCCAGTAAAGTCAGCCAGTAAAGTCAGCCAGTAAAGTCAAAGTCAGACAGTAAAGTCAGCCAGTAAAGTCAAAATCAGTCAGTAAAGTCAGCTAGTAAAGTCAAGGACCCTTTTGCACGCCCTAAGGTACGTTGGGCATATGGTGCTTGACCCATATATTTATAGATCAATTGCCACCCGATGGCGGTGATGTAGTAATCCTTACAATTATTGTTTGTTTTATAAAACAGAGTGTGCAATGAGTAGACAATTCATGATTAAGTAATCCTTACATTTCTTGACATATTATAAAGTAAGTTTAGTTTAATTTAGTTTAGTCGATGGATCAACATCAAGGCACATGGGTGTAACCCATAAGTGCTCCGTTCTATTCCTAACTCAAGCCTGAGTCCGGAGAATCTCAGCTCAGTGCATGAACTCTGTAGCACCGGCGAGGATCCTGAAATACTTTGGGTAGATTTTTAACTCAAAATTTTGCGCGGGCAGCGCCATTAGGCTACTCTTTTTCGATTTCCAAATGCCAGGGTATTTTTTTACGTGTGCAACAATACACACTGGCGTCCGATCTCACTACCCAGAGACCAGGGGAAATTTTATTACTAGAAGTCCACGTGAAAAAATCCCGGTCCTCACCGGGGCTTGAACCCAGACCTCCAGCACTCGAGGCGGACACCATACCTTGAGACCAATCAACCCCCCCCCTATATATATATATATATATATACATTTTTTTACATTGGCACCTTGCCGTCTTGACAGACGATAGTTTGTGCTTTAAAAAGGCATAATAACTTTTAACTATGGCGGTAGCGAGTGTGACTGATAAGGCCAATTTGCGCTGTAAATGTCCGTTCACAGTGGGTGCATGTGAACACGTGGTCATTTCCACCATCATGCACCATCTTACGTCTCAAACGCTTGGTGTGTGACTTTTCTGCAATCATTTTCTCCTTTGACTTTATTCCATTTCTGATATTTGCCCTCCATGCAACACGTTCAGCGGCGACTTGCTCCCAATGTGCATTATCAATGCCTGTATCAATCATGTCCCGCTTACACACATCTTTGTATCGTAGTAGAGGCCGACCCTGAGATCTCTTACCCATCTGTAATTCACCAAAAAAGATATCCTTTGGTATTCTACCATCATCCATCCGCCTAAGATGTCCTATCCATCTAAGTCTACGAAGACTGAGCATGGAATAAACTGTCACACAACCTGATCTTTCCAATACTTCAGTATTTGTGATTTTGTCTTGCCACTTAATACCAAGAATTCTTCGCAGACACCGCATATGAAAGCTGTTTAAATTGTTCTCTTGGTGTGAGTAAGTTGTCCAGGTTTCACTGCCATAGAGAAGAGTACTAAGGACACAGGCTTGATAGACAAGGACTTTTGTTTTGGCAGTAAGCTTCCTGTTCTCCCAGACTCTTTTTCTTAACCTGTTCATTGTTGTTGCTGCCTTACCAATCCGGATGTTGATTTCCTGATCTAGGGATAATTTGCTATTTACCACCGATCCTAGATATGTAAAATGGTCTACTATCTCTAGTTCGGCGTCGTCAATAAAGATTGATGGTACCCCATGTGCACCTTGTGACATAATCTGTGTCTTCTTTTTGCTAATTGTTAAACCAAATTCAGAACAAGCATTGGAGAATGCAGATAGTAGACATTGCAATTCTTCCTCAGAGTGGGTCGTAACTGCAGCATCATCTGCAAAAAGCAACTCTCTGATCAGTACCCTCCTAATTTTGGTCTTAGCCTTCAATCTCTGAGCATTGTAGAGGCCGCCATCTGAGCGTGAGTGAATGTATATACCACCATCCTGATCACGAAATGCATATTTCAGTAGAAGTGAAAAGTATATTCCAAAGAGGGTGGGAGCTAGTACACAACCTTGCTTAACTCCACTCTTGATTTCAAATTCTTCAGAAGTTGCACCATCAAACTTGATTATACCCTTCATGCCTGTGTGGAACGATTCCACAATGGACAGAAGAGTTGGTGGGCAGCCAATCTTCTTTAGTGCCTTGAACAAACCCTCACGACTGACCAAATCAAATGCCTTTGTGAGGTCGATGAAGGCAATAAACAGTGGTTGATTCTGTTCACGGCATTTTTCTTGCATTTGTCGCAATGAGAATATCATATCAGTGGTAGACCGGTTCTGTCGAAAGCCACACTGTGATTCGGGGTAGACTTGATCTCCTAGGACTTGAAGTCTGCGCAGAACAATTCTGGCAAATACTTTTCCAACAATACACAGAAGTGAGATACCCCTATAGTTGTTGCAGTCGCTCCGATCGCCCTTGTTCTTGTACAGTGTTATGATGCTTGAATCTTTGAAATCCTGTGGGACTTGTCCTTCACGCCAGCATAGCTCTATTAGCTGGTGGATCTGTATAGTGAGTGTGTCTTGCCCACTCCTGATAACCTCTATTGGAATCCCATCCTTACCTGGAGCCTTGCCAGATGCAAGTTCATTTATAGCACACTTAACTTCTGTTATGGTGGGAAGTGTGTCCAGGTGGTCAAGAGTTGGTAGAGCCTCTATGGCGTTGAGGGCATTATCCGCTAGTTTGGTCTCACTTGAGTAAAGCTCCAAATAGTGCTCTACCCATCTGTCCATCTGCTGTTTCTTATCAGTGATGACTTCTCCAGTCAAGGTTTTCAATGGTGCACTTCTTTTGATCACTGGACCACAGGCTTTCTTTATTCCTTCATACATGCTTCTTATGTCTCCCTTATCACTTGCGATTTGAATGGACTCACATAACTTGATCCAATAATCATTTGCACACTGCCTGGCAGCCTTTTGCACATCCTTCCTAGCTTGCCTTAGCTCACTCAGAGTGTTACGCGTTGGTCTTTCCTTGTTTCTTAAGAGAGCTTTCTTCTTCTTATCAATCAAGGGCTGCAGAGTCTCGCTGTTGGCCGCAAACCAGTCCTGCCTCTTATGATCCACAGTGCCGTAAACCTTTACGGCAGTTTTACAAAGAGTTTCCTTAAGTTTATTCCATTTATCATTTACTGTACAATTTTCTGGTGTATCAGTGAAAGCGTCTTCAAGTTGCTGTTGAAACTGAAAGCACTTTTCAGGATCATGAGTGTTAATAATATTAATCCTGGGGCTAGATTTGTGTTTAGCTGTGTAGATTCTCTTTGGTCTCAGTCTAACCCTTGCAACAACCAAAGAATGATCCGTATCACAGTCAGCACTGTGGTAACTACGAGTCAATGATATATGGTTCAGATGTTGTCTCCGTGTGATGATGAAGTCCAGCTGGTGCCAATGGCCGGATCTTGGATGTTTTCATGTGACCTTATGCATCTCTTTTGTTTTAAAAAAAGAGTTTGTAATACATAGGTCATTACTGGTGCAATGCTCCAGCAGCCTTTGCCCATTTTCATTCATGCGACCGATGTTGTATTTTCCAAGGCACACTGGCCATGAACTCGAGTCCTTGCCCACACGAGCATTGAAATCACCGAGCATATAAATGTAGTCGGATTTTGGAACTGCCTTGATCACAGAATCTAACTCCTCATAGAACAAATCCTTCACATCATCAGAGGAATCGAGTGTCGGTGCATATGCAGTAATAATGGTGGCAAACCCACAAGAGGTTGCCAAGCGTAGGGATAATAGTCTTTCATTTCCTCCTGCTGGAATTTCAATCATTCCCAGTAGCAAATTCTTCACTGCAAAGCCCACACCGTGTTGCCTTTTTTCTGCCTGCCCTTTACCCTTCCAGAAGAAGGTGTAGTTGTTTTCCCTGAGTGACCCTTCCTCAGCGAGGCGAGTCTCCTGCAGGCCAGCAATATCAATGTTAAGACGATTGAGTTCGGCATCAATCACAGCCGTTTTTCTCACATCGTCAATATTGGTCAAGTCAGTGGAAAATCCTGGACACATGGTTCTCACGTTCCAGGTTGCAAGCCGTAGCTTGAGGTTTCTATTTATATTTTTGTTTGTACCTGGTGCATTGGTTTTACAGCCTGCGATTCAGATTTTGTCCTAGCCCCAAGCACCCATTGAAGCAGGCAGGCTGTGGCGGATCAGCACCCAATTGGCTGGGGGCTGCCCAGCTTGAGGCGGGCGGTAGCTGATCAGTGACACCTATAGGTGTCTCCCACCGTCAGAGGCAACGCGTGGCGCCCCATGTCTACGCCAACTGACAAGGACTTATAACCCGTAACAGTTGCCTCTCGCTTTGATTCCGAGACCAGTTAAGACCAGGGATGGAGTTATTGCCTCTCCATAGCACAAAGCCTGGGCTAAAATATAGAGATCAGGTGTTGCCCATGCAGCATGATCCCTCTCTCGGCCTGCCTAGTTCACTCCAGAGGAAAGGTATATATATATATATATATATATATATATATATATATATATATATATATATATATATATATATATATATATATATATATATATATATATAGTTATAAAGTAAAGTGTGAAGAAATACAGGAACAGACAACACTTGATTACGTAATTATTACAATTATTATTGTTTTTTTTTTTTATAAAATGTGAGGAAAGATATGAACACACACTTCATGCAGTAATGCTTACAGTTACTGTTGTGTTATAAAGTACAGTGAGAGGTCAAACAAACAAACAAACAAACAAAACATGGACAGACACTTGATGTTGAAGCCCTTACAATTATTGTTGTGTCATAAAGTAAAGTGTTAAGGGGGAAGCTGTCCTTATTACCAGTGAATTAGCTTTCCCTATAACCAGTGTCCCTCGCCATCAGGCAAACCCACTCCGACTTCTGAGGCACTTGTAATTTATGTCAAAGGACGAAAAGTCAACATTTTAGTTCAACTTATCCGTGTAGGGGTTGAACCCGCTACCTCGGCATCAGCACATGGGACATTTAAGAGCAAGCACTTTTATCCATTCAGCCAAGCTGACCTCAAGAAAACAATATGAACTGATAACAGTTGATTATGGTAGCCTAGAATATGTGAAGAGCCAACATTTCACACACCAACGGCCAATGTCTGCTGTGTGACTATCTTTTTCATTCATTTTATGAGGCAGAGCAGACTGCTGAGCCATGAGGTCACATAAAAACCCCCATCTTGAATAGGATTTCATCCCACGACCACTACACTGGCGGGACAGTGGCACCTAAAAGTACTACTATTCTCTGCTTTACATTCCGGATTTGCTTGAAAAAGTAGTGTTCCCGGTTAAATTACCAGCAGACGTAAGATTATTTGTTCTGACCTGCGCGGTACAGGACTGTTGATTAACATTACAGTGCGAACATGTGTATATTTCAGCTTGAAGGAATTATCTTGTTATTTTACTGTATGTTGAGTGAATTCTGCAGTATGTACCTGATGAGATGCCGCGAAATATGCCAGGCAATAAATCGTGCAATCTATTGTTTGTGTCTTCGTTATTCAAATTTGTAGAATATTCTGGGAGTTGGGTGGTAAGGAAACGTGATGACAAAGGAAACTGGCCACCCCACTTCATATGTCAGGACCTACAATATGTAAACCTGTAATTTTGTATGGATGTGAAGCTTGGACAATGAACAGGCAAGCTGTAAAACATCTGATGGCTGTGGAAATGTGGTTTCTGATGAGAATGCAAAGAATATCATGGACAGACAGTAAAACCAATGAACAGGTCTTACAAGAAACAAATGAAAACCACAAACTGGTTGGAGAAATTAGATGTAGACAGTCACCATTTTTTTGGACAATTTATGAAAAGAAATAAATTGGAGACAAGGAATAGAAAGGATGGACAGGATACAAAACGAAGTTATGCGCATTATTCTTGGATGTACAAGAGATACAGCGTGCAGGGTGATGCGCTACCTTCTTGATTTTCCAACCATGAGGGACAGAATACAAATTTGCAGAGCTTGTGCCTACCTCAGAGTCATCGCAAAAACACAACATCCACTGCATAGTGAAATTAGGAAGTTGAAGGGCAGCAGGTTAAAAAGAGGAAGGTCGTGGGTGGGTCAAGCGGAAGACATTCTTCAACAGGTGTGTTCACTGGAGGACTTAGAACCTGGTACAAGTGCCAACAGATTTTTGTACGTCCCTTTCAGTTTGCATCCAACTAGACAGAAAATGCAGACAAGAAAATCCGGCTGCTGTGGAGGCAGAAGTACAAGCGTTGATTTTCAAGAATTCGTTAGACGGTGATGCTGTCATTTACACAGATGGGTCGGTCGTCCGACATGTGAGACGCTCATGGGCCTGTACGATGCGGGCCGGAGGGAGAATTGTGAAGGAGGACTCTGGTGCTTTTTTGAGACCACAAGTAGCCTGACTATGGAAGTCATGGCAGTAAGTAAAGCAATAACATGGCTCGAGACACAGATATTCACTTGGGCATGTGTCCTTAGCGATTCAATGAGCATGCTCAAGAGGATAGAGACGGGGTGGATCCAAAGAGTGGTTGCTGTCTCTGGAGTGGTCTTGACTGGCAAAGATTAGTTTCATCTTCGTGTCAGGGCATGCGGGAGTACAAGGAAATGAGTGGGCTGACAAGCTCGCAGGTGAGGCTACTGTGGAGGGCGGATGCGCCATGGACCAGGCTGACATTCTGAATTTGCTACAAGAAGTAAGACTTTTGCGAGAACCAAGTGATGACTGCGAATCTACAACCATGGTTAGACTGCGAGAACAGCAAATTAAAACAGGTGTGGCCAAACAAGAACACTATGCAGGAAGCCAAAGAACATTGATAAACCAACACAGAACTGGTGTCGTTAACCGCTACACGCTGCGGGATTTGCTGAGGAGGGGATCCGAGCACTTATGGACTGAATGGTTTGATGCGCAATGAGGATGATATGTTGACTAACTAACTAACTAACTAATAAATTGGAGAATTTGGTGACAACTGGCAAGATTTAGGGAAAGAGAACAAGGGGAACGCAGAAAAGCAAATACCTGGATGGATTGGCTACGTTGTATGGTTGAGATAAGAATACAGAGCTGATCCACAACTCTGGTGATCATGTGAGATGGTGAAACATGACCGACGATGCTTATCAACATGGCACATGATGATCATGACAATATGTGAAGGACTAACACTGCACACGCCATGGAGGGGTAGTATCTGCTTGGGCTATGGGACATTGACCTTTTCACAGTCACACCCAACACATATGTGTCTAGAACATACCTGTACAGCGGCAGATCTCTGCAAAGCCGTATGACCCCTGCGATTCCGTATATCAATGTCTGCATTGTAGTCCAGCAGAACCATGATTACATCCAGGTTTCCTGTGTAACATTTGTCATAAAAAAGATAACAGGAATGGCCAAACACACACTCAGTAACATGATAAAGACATTAACATCTACAGAGATAAGTTAAGTCAGTTGCATATCCTTTACAGAATGTCACAGTCAACCCCAGCATTCTTTGGCTGCTTGTGATTTCTTGGCAAGTTTATGTTCAGTAGTTTGTCACTGCTTTCTTAACGACCGGCACTCATACCTCTGTATGAAAATATCAACTGGAGAACACCTTGAGGCCACAAAGACAGTTCATAAATAAACACACATGTACTGTTTGCCACCCGGCTGATAACTATAGATTTACATTTTTATGTTGTCTAGTGCGTCCTCTAGTCTTTACTTCGTTCTTCTCACTTCACTTCTATGAGTGCCAAAAATACATGTGTGTTTATTTGTGAATTGTCATTGTATTAAAATATCAACGCAAGGCGGTTTGCTTCCAATTTGCCCACGGCCGTATTTTGACCACAGTATGCAGGATTACGAATTGCATTTGTAACCCATTTGCCACAGAGCCGACTCAGAGATAAACAATAACTTAACTCTTAACGGTAGAGGGGCCAGTATCTGGGAACCCTATTACCAAGCATTCATTTCAGGAGGTCAGTGAATGCAGTTATTGAATATTGAATTTAAGAATGGACATCACAAAACTCGGGTCATTCCCATACATGCTCCTTCCCCCTCTTTAAAAGTAACAGGTTCAATCCCTGCACTGGTCAGTTGGACTTCTCATCCTTGACTTGGGGAAATAAATAAAATTACAAGTACCTCAGAAGTGAGTGGGTTCACCTGATGGCAAGGGACACTGGTAGTAAGAAAAGCTAATCTACATGCAAAGATCATTCTGGAGTTCTGAGAGGTGGACAGTTAGAGCAGTGGTTCTCAACCTTTTTTGGCTCATGCCCCTCTTCACCATATGTTGAGAATGTCATTCCTCCCCATTCGTATTTCTTCCCTATAAATTCCCCCCTCCCCCACCCTGCTCCTACATAGTACACGTAAAAATGGAAGTTAACTTTAATAACACATACTAGAACAAGTTTAGACGTCCACATAAAACGTGATTTGTGGGTCTACTGACGTTATAAGACGAATATCATAAGGACCAGGAGTACAGAACCGTAAAGTATGGAGGGAAAAACAATATCAAGTTATCGGTTCTTGTATTAACGCGATCTTGAAATAATCTTTATTCCCCTATTGGAAACCCTAAAATTCCCCCCTAGGGGGGGAATTCCCCACCGGTTGAGAACCAGTGAGTTAGAGCATTGCTTTGCTGATCCGGCAGCTCCTGCAGCTTGTCTTGTTCCAAACATATTGGTGTCACCTTTTCTCTGGAGTAAACTAGACAGGCCGAGAGAGGGATCACGCTGCATGGGCAACACATGGTCTCTAAATTCAGCCCAGGTTATGTGTTATGGAGAGATACAACTCCATGTTACAAACTATCGTCTATCAAGACAGCCAGGTGCTAGTCAGATGTGTGTTGCCTGGTACAAAGAGTTCAGTTGACAGAGGGATCTTTGCATTTTCAAGCACAAAATATCACACACACAAATCATAGGACTGACTGAACATACACTCAACAGCATGAAAATAATCAATGTCTTAAGAGATAAACAATGAGATAAACAAAAACTTAACAATGAGAAAGGTCAAGTGTTATAAATACTCAGAAATTCAATTCAGATTACCATCTTGGCACACTACACAAAATGTTAGAAAACAGATCATAGGAATTACGAAACCTTGAAAACATCAACACCAAAAGACATAAACAATAACAATGCAAATTTCCAAGTCTTATATATACTCAGTAACACTGTTCAGTTTAGGTCAGATTACCATCACTGCACATCAAACACAAAATGTCACAAAAAGGACATAGAAACAACTAAACATACTCTCAACAGTATTTTTCAATACAAGCAGTATTTGTGAATGTAAGTAATATGCACAATAGATAATTGATGTGCGAAAGATGAGTGGTTGCAAGGGCCAAATGTAAGCTGGTCTGCGAGCCCAATTTGTGACCCCTTGAAAATAAAATGTGTTTTTTCATTCTGAAGGGTGACCAGCTGAAAATGCCCCACAGCACAAACACCATAGCTCCGGTAATGACCCCGAGAGATCTCCGAAAAAAATTGCAATTGTGAACCAAATGAGTCTGAAAATGAACCCCACAACCTTCGGAGCTTGAGGCAGGTAGTTTGGCCACTTCACCACGGATACCCCTCACTCTCATACTGTATGGTGAGGGTGAAGTGGTTACGCTGCCTGCCTCATGCTCCTAAGGTTGTAAGGTTGATTCCAAACTACGACATTTGGTTCAATAGTGCATATGTCTCTGAGACTCCTTAGGTTTGTCGCTGAAGCTACAGAGTTCATGCTTTGTGCGAAACTTTCGGAAGGCCGCCCTGCAAAAAAAGACCAAGCCATATGGGATAAAACTCAATGAAGTCAATCCTCTCGCCTTTTAGACCATTTTACACTGTATGCTGCAGAAGCATGGATGTTTTAAAAAAAAGTTAGTTGCATATCCTTTAAAGGACGTTGCAGTCAACACTATCATTTTTTGCTGTTGTGATCTCTTGGCTAGTTTACATTCAATAGTTTGCCATAGAAACATGGATGAGGGCACAGAAATGTAGAGATAAAGAAGATTCGGCTGCAGTTCATGGCAACAGAAGCAAAGAAATTTGTAGACCCTTGAGAAACTGGGGATGAAAAGGGAGCTGGTGGAAGAACTACAAAACAAACATAAAATATTTTGATCATGAAAATAAATTCCCAAGCAATAAAAACAACAGCAATAGCTAGGAGTCCTAAAGCACTGCAATGTACATTAGAATGATAAAATATATAATAAATTTATTTATTTATCTGGGTCAAACTGTAATATAAGATGCTCAATGTATGATAGAACCTGGAATTAGAACTGTGATTACAAAGAGGGACTTTAGAGAGAAACAAAGAAATCTTAATTTCAAAGAATATGCAACTCAACATTTCCATAACAAAAATTCCTCATATGTACATCTGCTGATGCTGTGGTAAAAGGATAAAGAATGCAATTCACAATCCCGCATTCAAAACAGACCTGCAGGTAATTTGGAAGCAGACCGCCTTGCGCTGGTTTTCATGCAATGGTATAAGTGCTGGTCATTCAGAAAGCAATGGCAAATTAATGAATGTAAACTTGGTAAGAAATCACAAATAACCAATGTACATCTGGTCAGTTGCATCATCTGGTTCTGAAGTATGGACAATGAAAAAATGTGATGAAAATGGATGGCTGCATTCAAGATGTGGTGTTACTGAAAGATGACAAGAACAATGTGGATTGTTATTGAAAAATGAAATGAAATATGTGGATTGTTATTGAAAAATGACAAGAACTATGTTGATTGAGTTACTGACAAATGAAGTATTGTCAGTTACTCAATCCAGATAGTTCTTGTCATTTTTCAATAACACCACATCTTGAATGCAGCCATGCTCTGCCTCATTCCTGGCCAAAGGTTTGCAGGCGACCGACTACCACCATGTGTAGAAAACTTTGGCTGTAAAATTCAACCAATCATGAATCAGTTTACAAAGGGCTTGCTGTGAGTTGGTTCAGGGCCTATCCTCCAATGGGAGATTAAAGGCAGAATCAGAAGATCATTCTTTTTGCACTATCTCCAGCCCGTTCGATAGCTCCAAAAAGTTATTACCTCAGGCAATGATATAATAATAACATTATTGAGTTATTCTGAACAATCCATAGCTCCACAAGTTATTACCTCAGGAAATGACATAACAACAACATTATTGAGCCACACATACAGTGACCCGAGGAAAGGGACATAACAATGACATTATTGGGATTTTCTGAACAAGTGTTCACAACATTGTTTTTGTTACTTGCTCGCTTTGAACTCAAGCATAGTCCATACATACTACTTCTAGTAGTGCTAAACTGAATTTTGCATGTGGATTAGCTTTCCACTCCTACTTCAGAGGTTCTTGTAATTAACGTCCCCAAGTCAAGCACAAGAAGTCAACATTTAGTCCAACTGTCCGGTGTAGGGGCTGAACCCTTTACCTCGGCATCAGCACACCGGATGTTTAAGAACAAGCGTTCTTATCCATTCATCCATACTGACCTCCACAAAAATTACTCTTAAAGTATTTGGGGGCTGATTTGTCTTTCAGCAGGTCCTTGCAAAATGTTACTCTCGTCACAGCCAACTGAAATGTTTCTGCATTCCTGTCAAATTTCCTGACACCTGCATCCTCATATCCAAGGTGTCTCCAGTGTTACGTGCATATCTTCGTGCTGGACTCCCTGCCTCTTCTTCCAGGAACATGCCTTCCATCACCACTCTTTCCAAGTCACAGTGCAGTTTAACCCTTTACAGGGCAGACGCTTGTCCATTTTCTAGCCCTGAACGGGCAAGATTTTTTCAGGTTCGGAAAAATTTCGGGTCGCGGTAGTAAAAACATCACAAATAAGGTGTTAGTCAACCGATTTTAGTTAAATAAACAACACAAGGAAGGGAAAAGCATGTAGAATATGTTACTCACGTGATTGTTGTCGGTAATCCATATATCTTCTTCTTCTTCTTCAGCGTTCCGAGCCATTGAGGTTCTTTGCTGCAAATACAATCCGTCTCCATTCGTCTCTCTGGTGGACCTTCTCTTGCCAGTCGTTGATTCCAAGTGTTTGTAGGTCTGTACATGTATTATCTCTCCACCGCCTTCTTGGTCTACCTCGGGGTCTACGGTCATTTATTTCCTGAGTGTAAGCGAGTTTTGTTTCCCTATTATCTTCCATTCTTTCTATATGCCCCAGCCATTGTAGTCTATTAGCCTTCATGATACCAGTGATTAGCGGGGACTTAAACAGATCATAAATGTCTTTGTTACTTCTTCTTTTCCACTCTCCACTTTGTGTATCCCTAATGGGTCCAAAGATGCGTCTTAAAATTTTGTTCTCAAAGGTTTGTAACAAGGCTTCGTCTCCTTTTGTTGTACTCCAGGTTTCAGAGCCATACAGCACAACTGGTCTGATCAGTGTTTTGTATATTGTGATTTTGGTGTTACGAGATAGCGCCTTTGATTTTAGTAGATGTTGTAGTGCATAGTATATCTTATTTCCAGAGTTGATTCTAGT
This sequence comes from Cepaea hortensis, assembly GCA_963921405.1. NCBI lineage: Eukaryota > Metazoa > Mollusca > Gastropoda > Stylommatophora > Helicidae > Cepaea > Cepaea hortensis. The sequence goes on along the minus strand of OY992879.1, from coordinate 33,819,991 downwards.
TTGTATTTCTTCCCTTATGATGTTGGAGCAGTTGAAGATTGTACCCAGGTATTTGTATGTTTCTGTTCTTTTAATGGTCATATTATCTATTTGTATGTGGCCAGAGTTTCTAGCCATTCCGTCTCTTGAAATTACCATATATTCTGTCTTATCTTGGTTGATAACCAGCCCCATCTGTTGGGCTTTTCCCTTTAAGTGAGTCAATATTTCCAATGTCTTTTGTTCACTTTGCCCTATAATATCTATATCATCTGCATAACCAAGCAGCTTGGATGTTCCTCCAATATCACATTCCTCCTTTACCTTCCTTACAACTTTCTCTAGAGCCAGATTGAAGAGTAGCGGCGATAGTGCATCACCCTGTTTCAAGCCAGATGTTATTTGGAAGGGGTCTGATTTCCTGCCTTTATATGTTACTATATTATAAGTATCTTCCATGCATAGTCTGGTCATGTTGATTAACTTCCTTGGTATTCCAAATTCCTGCATAGCATTCCATAGACTATTCCTATGGACACTATCATAAGCCTTTTTAAAATCCACAAAAATGTTATGGAGATCTCTTTTATATTCCCAATGTTTTTCGGCTATTTGTCGTAAGATAAATATCTGATCTATTGTTGATCTGTTTTGTCTAAAACCCGCCTGGTAGTCACCTAATATGTCTTCTGAATATGGTTTTAGTCTATTTAGTAATATATAATGTAAATGACTCTTTCCAGTCATGGGGTAATTCTTCTGTCCTCCAGATTTTTATTATTAGTTCGTATAGTTAGTTAGTTAGTTAGTTAGTCGACAGATCATCCTCGTTGCACATCGGACCATTCAGTCCATAAGTGCTCGGATCCCCTCCTCAGCAAATCCCGCAGCGTGTAGCGGCTAACGACGCCAGTTCTGTGTTGGTTTATCAATCTTCTTTGGCTTCCTGCGTACTGTTCTTGTTTGGCCACCCCTCTTTTAATTTGCTGCTCTCGCAGTCTGGCCATTGTTGTAGATTCACAGTCATCACTTGGTTCTTGCAAAAGTCTCACTTCTCGTAGAGCATTCAGAATGTCAGCCTGGTCCATGGCGCGTCCGCCCTCAACAGTAGCCTCACCTGCGAGCTTGTCAGCCCGCTCATTTCCTTGTACTCCCGCATGCCCTGGCACGAAGATGAAACTAATCTTTGCCAGCCGAGACCGCTTCAGAGGCAGCAACCATTCTCTTCGGATCGACCCCTCCTCTATCCTCTTGATCATGTTCATTGAGTCGCTAAGGAAACAAGCCCTAGTGAATGTCTGTGTCTCGAGCCATGTTATTGCTTTACTTACTGCCATGACTTCCATGGTCAGGCTACTTGTGGTTTCAGTGAAAGCACCAGAGTCCTCCTTCACAATTCTCCCTCCGGCCCGAGCTGTAAAGGCCCATGAGCTTCTCACATGTCGGATGACCGACCCATCTGTGTAGATGACCGCGTCACTGTCTAGCGAATTCTCGAAAATCAACGCTTGTACTTCAGCCTCAACAGCAGCCGGATTTTCTTGTCTGCATTTTCTATCTAGTTGGATGCAAACTGAAAAGGATGTGCAGAAGTCTGTTGGCACTTGCACCCACTCCTCGCCAGGTTCTAAGTCCTCAAGTGAACACACCTGTTGAAGAATGTCCTCGGCTTGACCCATCCACGACCGTCCTCTTTTTAACCTGCTGCCCTTCACCTTCCTAATTTCACTATGCAGTGGATGCTGTGTGTTTGCGTTAATTCTGAGGTAGGCGCGTGCCCTGCAAACTTGCATTCTCTCTTCAATGGTTGGAAAATCAAGAAGGTAGCGCATCGCCCTGCATGCTGTATCTCTTGTACATCCAAGAATAATGCGCATAGCTTCATTCTGTATCCTTTCCATCCTTTCTATCTGCTTATGGCTGACAGTCAGGATTGCCATTGCATACTCCAAAACAGACATGACCAGCCCCTCGTACAGAAGACATAGATGGCGCTGCTCACAGTTTGCTGCCGCCATCACCCGCATCGCTGCCAAACCCCGCTTGGCCTTTGTTATCACCTGGTCTATGTGCACATTATAAGCAAGGCTTCGATCAAACCGTATCCCCAGGTAATTCATTGCCTGCGTTCTTTCCACCGTCTCTGAACACAGCATTACAGTTGGTGTTGGATTGTTGACAATATGATTATTCAACGAGAACCAAGTCACTGTTGCCTTTGTTGGGTTGACCATTGCCCCAGCTTCATCACACCAAGTACTTATGCGATTGAGTTCGGTTTGTAGCTCCACAGCAACCTCCTCTCTATCCTTACCCTGACGATACACTAAAACATCATCGGCATATGACAATGTCCTGCCAGGTCCAGTGATCTGCTCACTGGTGATTCTCACTGTGTAGGCGTTGAACAGTACCGGAGATAATGGTGATCCCTGTGGTAGGCCAGGATATATTGTTGTTGGTTCCGAAGCCCAACTGCCACATCTAAAAACTACTTTCCGGTTGAAGAGAGCTGCAGCGATCCAACTAAGGAGGAATGGACTTACGTTTAGTTCAAGAAGCTGAAACATTAAAAAATCCAGTGGTACTCTGTTGTATGCGTCCTCAAGATCAATCGCTGCAGCAACGGTTTCTGTGCCTGAGTGGAAACCTTCATAGACATCATGGGCAAAGACTGCTGCATTGGTCCAGGTTTCTCTTTTTGGACGGTACCCACCCAGGGTAGGTGGGAAAACACCTTGCCTCTCTAGTTGGCTTGATATTTTCCTGGCAATTACCTTCTCCAGCAGCTTGCCTATTGTATTCTGCATGGTTATAATTCGATATCCCTGAATTTTCTTGTGGTCTTTGTCAGGCTTCGGCAAGGGAATCAGATAGCTGTGTAACCATTCCTCCTTGATGCTAGCACTCCCTATACTGTTGTTGTACATGTCTGCTAGTTTCTCTAGCTCATTGTCGGTACACCTATTTATGTCGTCGTATCTTATGCCATCAGGACCTGGAGCACTGTTTTTTGATCGTCGAAGCACAGCCTTGATTTCTTGCACTGTCACTGTGTCTTCATCCGAAGTGTTCTGGGCCTTGCATCTGTCTGAGGTGACCTCCTTGGCCAGATTCCGGCCTCCCATGTCTGTCTGGTTGCTCTGCTCAAGGTAGCGTTCAAAGAGGGCTTTGCCCTTGTCCTCGTCAGTCCTCTGCCAGATGAGGTCAGCACCTTGGAAGTCAGAAATGCTCTTATTCTTGACTACACCACTCATGCTTTTATGTAGTCGCCAGAACAATTTCAGTGACTTGTCTGTGCTTACTCTTTGACACACCTCTGCCCATTTTTCGCTTTTAACCACCGTGACCAGTTTTTTGAAATAGCTTACTTTTGTGTGCATCTCTCTTTCTAAGTGCAAGCAGGGACTAGGATGACCAGCTCTGTTCTTCTTGGCATTTTGCCATCTCCTTACAGCACTACGCTTATCCACCCAAGCCTTCTCCACCTCGAAACTCCACCACGGTGGCTGCTCCCAGCTTTTTTTCCTTTTCTTCCTGCCCTGAAACGTTCTGCGCTTGTCACGTCTTATTTTACTCACCACATCTTGCCCTGTACTGTCATACTGGAACGTCTTTACCTTTAGCTTGTGCTGCCTGGTTCTGCCTTTCTCCACCAATATGCTGCATGGGTGGTGGTCGCTGCCATGGTGTCCTAGGACACCCCATCTACACACTGTAGTGAGTGAAGGTGAAACTAGCGCCAGATCAATAGCACTGTCCTCATCGCCTGGACGGCTTGCTGTCCTGGTGACACAGCCACTGTTGATACAAACCAGGTCGATGGTTTCCAGTGCAGTCTCGAGCTCCTCCCCTTGTGTATTGGAGGAAGTGTTTCCCCATGATCTGCCTTTAGCGTTGAAGTCACCACAGAAAATAACATTTCTCTCGTGGCCTAATATGCCACTTAAGCACTGCCACTTCTGGGCGTCCACGCTCGCATTGCGGGCATAAACATTAACCAACACGAATGGTGTACTGGAATGAACTCTCAACGCCTGTATTTGTATATCGTCACTGTTCCAACTGGACATGTCTAGCTCTGACGCCACCATGCTGTCGCGAATGAGAATCGCCGTTCCCAGATGTCGTCTGTTATAGAAACATTTGAAGCCGGCAATTCGGAGTAGCTGATCGCCCAGTCTCGTCTCCTGGAGTGCTACAATGTCGTTCCTGTAAACTAGGGTTTCTAAAATAGAGCCCCGTTGTTTTACACTGGCACAGTTCCAATATAGAATACGGATGTTCCTGAGTCCTAGACGGTGACACTTGAGTCTAAAACGTCTCAAGCCACCGCGCTTACCTGGCTTCTTTTTCCCTGCGCGGCTACCACGCCGCTTCGGTATGTTGACTGCTGATCGTTCGGAAAACACACGTTGTTCCGCCATGTTGAAAAAACGTAAACACTGACTTTTGATTGAGAACCACACACGCTGCTGAAAATTCACTCAAGGATGGCTTCGCTCGATGCACGAACTCCGTAGCACCCGCGCAGATCTTGAGTAGAAACTCCTGGTTTTACATCCTGGCACCCCAATTACACGCAAGAAATGAATAAATCCATCCCTTACGCGAAAAAGTTAACGAACACAAAACAACACGACCGTCCGTCGCCATCTTGAAATAGCTTTAGATGTAATGCATGGCCACCTGCCTTTATAAATTCAGCAGCAATTCCATCAGTCCCAGTTGCCTTATTGTTTTTAAGTCGTGTGATTACATATAGGATTTCTTCAAATGTAGGTTCTTCAATTTGTGGTTCGCATGTTAGAACCTCTTCCTGTGGGAAAATGTGACTTGGAGCTTCACAATTTTGTAATTCAATAAAATATTCTTTCCATGTGTTGCACATTTCCTCATTGGTATTTATCATATTCCCATTTTTGTCTTTTAAACCATATGTGTTTTGTTGGTGCCCTCGTTTCATTGACTTCAGTTCTTTAAAAAATTTTCTGGATTCATTTTTCTGGTGATTAGTTTCCATATCTTTGATTATATTACTCATATATTCTCGCTTCTGCTGTCTGACTATTTTTGTAGCCTCTTTACATTCATTTCTATAATGCTCTTCCTTTTGGATGTTATTGATGTCATTTAACCATACATGTCTGGCATTCTTCTTCCTAATGACTGCTTCTTCACATTTTTGATTGAACCATCTGTTCTTTCTATGCGTGGTTAACACACCGAGACATTCTTCTGCGGTAGACTGAATTGTATTCTTGATGTTCAACCAAGTTTGGTCAACGCTTTCCTCCAAAGGGTTTTGCAGAGTTTCAAGTTTACATTTTATTTCATCTGTAAATTTCTCTTTGACTGTAATGTCTTGCAGTTTTTCTCTGTTATATGTTGGGTGTAATCTTTGTAATTTAGTATAGAAAGCTCTCTTAAGTTTTATTTTAAATTTTGCTCCAACGAGGAAGTGGTCACTGTGGCACTCAGCTCCTCTATAACTTCTGACTTGCTGTATGTTTGATGCATTTCTGTTGTTAATTAAAATGTGATCTATTTGATTATAGGTTCTCTTGTCACATGATTTCCAAGTTTGTTTGTGTATATCCTTTCTTTGTAGTCTGGTACTGCTAATCTGCAGTCCTTTGGCTTCTGCCAGGTTGATGACTCTCCATCCATTATCATTTGAAGTTGTATGTAGGCTTTCCATACCGGCCACTTTTTTATTAGTTTGCTCTCTACCTATTTTTGCATTGAAGTCTCCCAGCACAATCAGGATGTCCTGTTTGGGGGTTTCTTCTATGACATCTTCCAGATATGAACACAAATATTTACGAAATACGGCATGTTGCTTGTGATTTTCCGTCATCTATACGGCAATTTACAAACACATTTTCAGAATCATAATCACTTTCTTTAAAGTCCGACTCAGACTGCTAATGCAAAGTAACGCTTTGCACTGATATCTAGCTCCGATTAATAGTCAACTTCGTGCCCTTTAATGTCATTTAAAATGAACCTAGCGAAATCTCGGCTATCACTTGAAGAATCGCCGAAATCCATTTTGAAAAACAGCGTAAAAATCCCGAAAACTATCAAAAATTGTCCTTAAAAGTCCGTTCACATTCATACTATCGCGTTTACAAATGGCGGCCACGTTGTCAAGCTGTCGGCGAAAGCGAAAGTAGTCGTCGGAAGTGTCGGAAAGCCGAGAGATCGCGATTTTACAATGCATAATAGTATCGGCCGGGATCGGACGCTAAGCGCGTTTTATGGCATCGGCCGGAATCGGACGCTATGCCTTGTAAAGGGTTAATATGGCTAGACTACAGGGTGTATTTGTAATGACTGTGCAGTGTTTGAAAATATTGCCGGTCCAAGTTTTGTATTTACCTATTATGTTACATGAACTTTACAGAGGGTGAATAAAAAACTTGGACCGGCAATATTTTCAAACACTGCACAGTCATTAAAAATACACCATAGATTTAAGTTTCCAAGACACAATGCTATTTATGAGCCAGTTTTCTTTTATGTTCACATCTTGTAGAATGTCAATATTTATAACCACATATAACTTTAATGATAATAATAACAGCAAATGGTACAGTATTGATTACAGACATTGAACAGGATCTGCAGCATTTAGTAGCTGCAGTTATTGTACACACTGAGCTACTACGGTTAGAATTAAGTTGTAGGAAAACAGAGATAATGGTCGTCTCCGAGGAGAAAGAAATACCACAATGCAACATTCAAGTAAATGAGAAAATTCTTACACAAGTGAGCTGATACAACTATATGGGAAAATTATTTTATAAGGGAGCTGGTACAACTATATGGGAAAATAGTGAGCTGGTACAACTATATGGGGAAATTCTTAAACAAGTGAGCTGGTACGACTATCTGGAAAAATTCTTAAACAAGTGAACTGGTACGATTATCTGGGAAAATTTTTAAACAAGTCAGCTGGTACAACTATATGGGAAAATTTTTAAACAAGTGAACTGGTACACCTATATGGGAAAATTCTTAAACAAGTGAGGTGGTTCAACTATATAGAAACATTCTTAAACAAGTGAGGTGGTTCAACTAGCTGGGAACAGTCATAACATTTGATGAATGGTGCCTTGAGGAGATTATAACAAGAATTGCTATGGTAAAAGTAGCCTTTTACAAGATAGAAAACATACTCACTAATAAATAGCTGCCAACTGCAGTGAGAAAAAGAGTGCTGAACTGCAGTAAGAACAAGAATGCTGAAGTGCTATATAGTATCTATACTGTTATATATATGTGCAACATGGACAATAAGCAGACAAGCTGAGAAACATTTAATGACAGTGGAAATCTGGTTTCTGGGGAAAATGTAAAGATGATAGAAAAATAAATGAGATGGTTTCTACAAGAAAAAAGAAAGGAAACCACAAATTGATTAGAAAGCATAGATATAGACAGTGGGTATGTTTAAATACAGTAGAAAACTTTGCAACAGCTGGCAACACCGATGGGAAAATAGTCAGGGGAAGGCAGAGAGATAAACACATGAATGGCTTAGCCATATGGCATTATCAGGACAAGAACACAGAACTGATCCAAGACTGATGATAGTGTGAGATGGGAACTATGACTGCCTACATGAATCGGCATGGCACATGATGATAGTGGTGTCATTTGGATGTAGACTTCTGCTAGGCTTAATCAGTGCATCAGGTCAGCATGGCCGACTAAATAAGAGCGCTCGCTGATGCTGAGGTAGGGGTTCAACCCCTACACTGGTCAGTTGGACTAAAATGTTGACTTCTCGTCCTTGACTTGGGGACGTAAATTACAAGTACCTCTGAAGTCACAGTGGGTTTGCTTGATGGTGAGGGACACTGGTAATAAAGTAATAAAAGAATCAAGGTATCAAAATTAAAAGAAACATAAATATCCAGAACAAAACAGTGGGAAACTCTCACGCCTTTAACCAGGATGTTACACACACATAAATAATGCAATTACCTTTCCGAGCTGCCCAACTGATTGGCGTATCATTGTTAAAATCAACAGCGTTGACATCTGCACCATTCTGCAGCAGAAGTCGTACACAGCCGACATTATTTTTGTATGATGCCCAGTGCAACGCAGTGTCTTGATTGCCATCACCTTTATTCACATTGGCCCCATTCTGAGAGAATTAAAGCAAATTAAGTGGTTCCTTTCTGTGAAAATCAGCTATGTATATTTTAAAAAGTGGCTCCAATCTGTAAAATTAACCACTGAAAATAAAACAAGTGCCTCCATTCTGTGGGGAAAAAAACATTTAATAGTAAAACAGAAAGTGTCTCAATTCTGCAAAAAACAATCATTTAAAGTAAAAAGTCGCTTCATTCTGTTTTTATCATCCATTTACAGTAAACTAAACTGCTTTATGTTATGAAAATGAACCATTTACAGTAAAAAAAAAAGTTTCTTAGTTCTGTTAAAAACAACAACTTGAGTATAAATATGGCTTCCTGCAATGAATTTGAACATATGTCTTCACTCACCTGCAGCAAGATCTGAACACAAGTCTCATCTCTCTCTGCTGCATAGTGTAAAGCAGTTCTTTCATAACCATCAACTTCATTGACCTAAAGAAAATTGTACAAATTATTTTACTGTGTAGAAATGTAGTATGCAGCAAAAATGTGTTTCCTTTTTAACCCAGTTAGTACTTTTGAAAAAGTCGCTTAAAAGTCGGCAGGGTCGACGTCATTGCACCGGGTTTTTATCCCATATGGCTCCATCTCTTTCCGCAGCACGGAAAGCGCCTCACAAAACACGAACTCTGTAGCTTTAGCGATGAGCCACAGGAGTCTCCAAAATATTTAACTCGTGAACCGAAGGATGCGGCCCAGAATCGAACCCACAACCTTCAGAGCCCGAGTCGAACGGCTTGACCACTTCGCCAAGATGTTACCACGGACCTTTAGGGAGGCAAAGAATAGTAACACTGTAACCTACCAATCATGTTGTGAAAGGCGACTAAAGGAATAAGTAGAGTTGACATGAGAATGGCTACTTCATCATGGAGAACACTTCAGAGGCAAAATCTGCACAACCATGAAAGAAACTTAGTTGCATATTCTTTACAGGACATGGCAGTCAACTCCAGCATTTTTTGGCTATTTTATGATTCCTGAGCAAGTTTACTTTCAGTAGTTTGCCACTGTTTTCTGAACAACCAGCACTCATATCATTGTATGGAAACCAACGCAAGGTGGTATGCTTCCAAATCGCCTGCAGCTGTCTTTTTAAACCACAGTATGCAGGAATTACAAATTGCATTCATAACTCCTTCGCGAAAAAGCCAGAACCAACCATAAACGAGTCTAAACATAAGAAGACAAGAATAACTTGGCCAACCAAGATGAAAGGAGGCTTTTCTAGACTGGATGCACACTGGCCCCATTCTGAGAAAATCCACCAATGAAAGCAAATAAATTGGTTCCTTTCTGTGAAAATCAGCTATGTACATTTTAAAAATTGGCTCTAATCTGTAAAATTAACCAATGAAAATAAAGAAGTGGCTACTTTCTTTGAAAAATTCATTTAAGAGTTAAACAAAATGAGTCTCAATTCTGCACAAAAATAAAGATTCACCTAAGAAAATAAGTCTCAATTCTGCAAAATATGAAGATTCCCCTAAGAAAATCTGTCTCAATTCTGCAAAAGACAAAGATTCACCTAAGAAAATGAGTCTGACTCAACAACAACAACATTATTTCTAACTCAACAAACATTACAATAACACATTTTAAAGATGCATCAACAATTTCTCCTGTTACTTAAATAACTACAAGCTTGTAGAATATTAACCCATTAACTTCTTCTTCTGCCTTTTAAATGAAGTATGAAACCAGTATTCCAAACCCTCAGCCAACTACTGTCTAGAAACAAGAATTAATACGAGATTGAAACATCAAGTTTTCTTCACAGTCTGACTTCTAAAAGACATATGAACTTAAAACATCAAATCTGCATCACAGCATGACTTCAAAACTTTAAACATCAACTTTGCTTCACATTATGACTTCTAAAAGACATATGAACTTAAAACATTATATCTGCATTACAGCATGACTTCTAAAGCCGTGAACTTAAAACATCAAATTTAATTCACAGCATCGCTTCTAAAAGCAATGGAACACTTAAGACATAAAATCTACGTGATATAATTACCTCTATAAGTAATAACATTAAAATAACATTTAATAAAGCAGTAACATCACTTACAAGACATTAAAGCATTCTGGGCAATGGTATTACACCCAATTTTCAGAAAGATAGCATAATGTTAGTGCATCTGCTTATGGAGGCACTTTAACAGGTTCAATCCACGGCAATGTCAGAACTTGTTTGTTAAGACAAATGTCTGTATGGTTGACCCAGCCTTATAAAAACAGTCTTCTTCTTCTGCTGCTTTTAATCTCTCAATGGAGCATAGATCCTCAACCAACTCAAGCCAATACTTGTGTATGTTTAACACACAAAATGGATGAATGTTAAAGGTGGCAGAAGCCACTGCTATTCATGTAGAAAAGCCAACATCATGCAAAGAACAAGTTATGATAGTCAGTTTAAAATTACCACAGTAGGCAATTTAAATTACTATGGGAATACGTGTTTTGTATATTTCAGCTTGAAAGATTTATCTCACTGCGTTAGTTTATGTTGTGTGATGTCTGCAATATGTATCTAATGAGATGCAGTGAAATTTGCCAGGCAGTGAAATTTGCCAGGCAGTAAATTGTGCAATCTATTATATGTGCCTTCATTATTCAAATACCTTTGCAGACAAGTTTATGATTATTTGATTGGCCTAGGGGTTAATGTCTTTCTCAGTAATCCCGTATATTCTCGTGAGTAACGTAACCTGCGCGAAAATCGGTAGCGGTTCTCGCCATGTTAGTAACTTACAGGGTATGTGAGCTTGTCGCTCAGAAAGCAATGGCAAACTACTGAGCGTAATCTTGCCTAGTATATGAACGGCAGCTGAAATATGCTGATGTTGACTGCAACATCCTGTAAGGGATATGTCTATGGGACGAGGTAGCCGGTCTCCCACCAACCCTCCTTGGTTGCTTCTAATGACATGCATGGTAGGTTACAGAGTTACCAACATCTTCACTTCCCTTATGGGACCTGGTTAGTTAGTTGCATATTCTTTAGCCAACCCCAGCAATTTTTGGCTGTTTGTAATTTCCTTCATAGGATGCCGCAGTCAACCACAGTAATTTTTGGCTGTTTGTAATTTCCTTCATAGGACGCCGCAGTCAACCCCAGCAATTTTTGGTTGTTTGTGATTTCTTAGCAAGTTTACGTTCAGTAGTTTGCCATTGCTTTCTGAACAACCGGCACTCATACCATTTTATTAAAAAAACCAACGCATGGCTGCCAAATCGCCCACAGCTGTGTCCATAACCCCTTTGCCACAGAGACAGTACCACACATACAACAGGTCTTGGATAAATTGTTAGAATTTTCTGGGAATTGTCCAGGAAAGAATGATATGGGAAGAGAAAGAAAGATGGGAAGGAAAAGAACTGGCCACCCTACCTCATTATATCATGACCTAGAATGTGTGAAGGAATCATACTTTATCCCTCAACTGCAGTATCTTCCATGGGGATACCTTGACCACCTGATGACCAAGATACAGCCAGCACCATGATACCCAATTTGACTCTCTCATTGATCAAATAGGGCAAGCAAAGCTGTATTTCAGAAAATGAAAAGCATCTTATGCAATAAGTCACTATCACTGAATGTAAGAAAGAGAGTGCTGAAATGCTATGTAGAACCTGTTTTGCTGTATGGCAGTGAATCTTGGAATGTAAATGAACAAATTAAGAAGAAATTAGAAGCAATAGAGATGTGGTTCCTGAGACGAATGTTGCGAATTCCTTGGACTGCCAGAGTAACTAACAACGATTGCCTGAAACAGGCTAATGAAACTAGAACCTCCCCCGATGTGTCTCCACCTTGCCGTGGTGGGGGAGCTTGCGTGTCCCATCGACCCCATGTGCTTGCCGATGGGTGAAAAACTACATATCGGACAACATATGGGATAGGGACCAGACTAAGAGAGACACAACCTGCTGCTCTGCAGGTGAGACTGAGGATAGCAGTCCAAAATTTAAATTAGGCGCACGAAGGCAGAAGTTCTTGGTCCGGACAAAACACTAAAGGCTCCCTGTCGAGGGCTGTGGCTGAACGCCTCTAAGCCACAAACCCTCGGACCTGAGAGCCGGGCCGATAGCCACCTCTCGAAAAATAAAGGCGTGATAATGAGCAAGCAACATGCTCAGGTCTGATAGAAGTTCGAAGGCTCTCAGCTGGGGGATATGAGAGATTCCCGGATGAGAGGCCAGGCCGTTTCTCGTTCACCGCTGCACGAAGGTAAGGTGCTGATCCGGCAGCACAAGTAGCCTACCTCGTGAGCGAGTACAAAAAGTCAAAAAGTGCCCCAAGTCGAAGAAAGTGGCTGCGAAAACTGTATCTAACTCATAGAGAGTGTAGACAAAAGTGGAAGAATGTCTCAATGACGCAAAATGAAACGCACGGCGAGCGAACCTATTGCGTGGTCCGAAGTCAAAAGCGTGGGTGTCGCTTGCAGTCTGACCGTCCCTGGTGTGTGCTTGAGCGATCAGTGGCAAACGAGTTGCCCAACACATGGAAGTGAGGAACTAAAGCAGCCATGAGCAGGACGTGGCAACTCCTCGGGTGAGCCCAGTCACAGAGCAATATGTGCCGGCTCTGCAATTATGGAAGCCTCCTTGGATAGCGAGGGAATGCTCATGGTCTGCCCCTGCCTTCCCTTGAGGGCCGACCACGATGTCGTTCATCGTTCTATCTTGACCAGCTGAGATGTTAGCGACATCACAACAGTCCAACGTGCCTCGAAACCAGAGGATGGCTAACCTCATTAAAAAATGCCCGCTGGAAGTCGGAAGTGTCGTCCTACGGGTGGCAAACTAAAAATTGACACTACGCAATTACGTCCGAGTGAAATGTCTCGTCCGAATGTCTCTCGTGCTATGAACAGCTCTGACTACCTAGTTCCCGAATGCCGCTCTTGTTCGGAACAGCTCTGACTGGGTAGTTCTCCGAATGTCTGTTGAGCCTGGAAAAGCTCTGATGGGCGCAACGACAAGCACATGTCCGAAAACTCGCTGAGTGGATGCCGTCTGCAAACCTGTCTGGTTTGTGCGGGAATGACCCGGGGAAACGAAATGACCAATATATTGAAGTGAGGATTTAAAGCAGCCATGAGCAGGACGTGACGATCTCCCTCGGTGAGCCCAGATCCAGGGCGTTATGTGTCGGCCCTGCAACTATGGAAGCAACCTTGGATGGCGGAAAATGCTATGGACTGTCCCTGCCTTCCTTTGAGGGATGACCGTTGTCTTCGACCGTTCCACCTTGGCCAGCATGGTTGCAGATGGCGCCACAAAAGTGAGAGTCTCCCAGGAATGCTACCTGGTCAAAAATGCACGCTAAAGTCGATGTGTTGGCCTACGGGTTTCGGCCCAAGGGCGCATAACAGACACACCGCAATCACATCTGAAAAAACACTCCGGATGAACGAAAAGAAGAAGAAGAAGAAACTAGAACACTATATACAACAATAAGAAAGAGACAAACAACTTTCTTTGGTCATGTAATGAGAAGAGAGGCACTGGAGAACATCGTAACAACTGGAAAGATCGAGGGGAGGAGAGGCATTGGCCGACCAAGAGAAATGATGCTGGATAGACTGAGACAGTGGCATGGATAAATATCAGCAGCAGAGTTGATCCAGAAAACCAAAGACCAAGATCTGTGGAGAGACATGAACGCCTCTGCCAGCTGGCATGGCACTTGATGATGATGATGATGATGATTAATCAAATGTAGAAGACAATGAAAACATGAGTTGAGTTGAGTTAAGAACCAACATCACAGTACTCTGGACATTAACATATGTCCTCCGTTCTCATCTGCAACAGCCAGCGAAGAGTCCCAATATTAATGGCACCACCAGCAGTCTGAGTATGCGTTCTTTTGGTCTTTTCTCAGAGCCCCGAATGTCAGCCAGATCCTCTGATCACTCCCTGCAGTGCCATTCTCTCCAATCCATGATAATCAAACTGTTCTTCTGCACTAGACACAAAACTCCAAAGGGCCCTGACCTCATCTACCTTATCATTCACCAATACCCCACCAAGGGGTGCAGACCCAGCCAATCTGTTTGTTTCCCCATCACACCAGCATGTCCTGGAGAAAAAATCCAACAGATCCTCTCTATTTTTTATTGTTGAATTGAAGCTTGCCACTCTGCTCGAAAGCATGCCTGTCTTCACCTTTCTCATCACACTTTGTGAGTCCATTACAATCACGACATGCTCACTTACCCTAGCACCTTTCTTGAGCAAAAGTTTCAGTACATCAGAGTCGCCCACCATGCAAGCACAGTGAAGAGGCAGAAGTGTTCCGTGCCTGTGGTTGACATCTGCTCCTATGTATAAGTAAACAATATATTTTGTGAGCAGACAACATGACATTTTGTGAACATAAAGCACTATATTTTGTGAGCAGAAAACATTATATTTTGTGAGCAGAAAACATTATATTTTGTGAGCATAAAACATTAGATTTTGTAAGCATAAAGCACTAAATTTTGTGAGCAGAAAACATGACATTTTGTGACCATAAAGTACTGTATTTTGTGAGCAGAAAACATGACATTTTGTGATCATAAAGCACTAAATTTTGTGAGAAGAAATCATGACATTTTGTGAGCATAAAGCACTGTATTTTGTGAGCAGAAAAGATGACATTTTGTGAGTATAAAGAATATATTTTGTGAGCAGAAAACATGACATTTTGTGAGCATAAAGCACTGTATTTTGTGAGCATACAGCACTATATTTTGTGAGCATAAAACATTATATTTTGTGACCATAAAACAATATATTTTGTGAACATAAAGCACTATATTTTGTGCGCAGAAAACATTATATTTTGTGAGCATAAAACATATGATGTGATGTAAGAAGACAATATGGTGTGCTTTAAGTAGTAAGTAGACAAAATGGTGTTATAATAATAGAAAATATGATGTTTTGTATGTAGAAAACATGATGTGCTGTAAGTAGACAAACATAATGTGCTGTAAGTACACAACATGTGTTGTATGTAGACAACATGATGTGTTGTAAGTAGACAACATGATGTGTTGTAAGTAGACAACATGATGTACTGTAATTAGACAACATGATGTGTTGTAAATAGACAACATGATGTACTGTAAATAGACAACATGATGTACTGTAATTAGACAACATGATGTACTGTAAGTAGACAACATGATGTGTTGTAAGTAGACAACATGATGTGCTGTAAGTAGACAACATGATGTGTTGTAAGTAGACAACATGATGCGGTATGTGCAGATAACATGATTTGCTGTAAGTAGATAACGTGATGTGTTGTAAGTAGACAACATGATGTGGTATGTGCAGATAACATGATGCGGTATGTGCAGATAACATGATGTGTTGTAAGTAGACAACATGATATGCTGTAAGTAGACAACATGATATGCTGTAAGTAGACAACATGATATGCTGTAAGTAGACAACATGATATGCTGTAAGTAGACAATATGATGTGTTGTAATTAGACAACATGATGTGTTGTAAGTAGACAACATGATGTGCTGTAAGTAGACAACATGATGTGTTGTAAGTAGACAACATGATGTGCTGTGTGTAGATAACATAATGTGTTGTAAGTAGACAACATGATGTGCTGTGTGTAGATAACATAATGTGTTGTAAATAGACAACCTGATGTATTGTGAGTAGACAACATGATGTCTTGTAAGTAGACAACATGATGTGTTGTAAGTAGATGACATGATGTGTTGTAAGTAGACAACATGATGTGTTGTAAGTAGACAACATGATGTGTTGTAATTAGACAACATGATGTGTTGTAATTAGACAACATGATGTGCTGTAAGTACACAACATGATGTGTTGTAATTAGACAACATGATGTGTTGTAAGTAGACAATATGATGTGCTGTAAGTAGACAACATGATGTGTTGTAATTAGACAACATGATGTGCTGTAATTAGACAATATGATGTGTTGTAAGTAGACAACATGATGTGTTGTAATTAGACAACATGATGTGTTGTAATTATACAACATGATGTGTTGTAAATATACAACCTGATGTGTTGTAAGTAGACAACATGATGTGCTGTAAGTAGACAACATGATGTGTTGTAATTAGACAACATGATGTGTTGTAATTAGACAATATGATGTGTTGTAAGTAGACAACATGATGTGTTGTAAGTAGACAACATGATGTGTTGTAAGTAGACAACATGATGCGTTGTAAGTAGACAACATTATGTATTGTGAGTAGACAATATGATGTGTTGTAAGTAGATAACATGATGTATTGTAAGTACACAACATGATGTGTTGTAATTAGACAACATGATGTGTTGTAAGTAGACAATATGATGTGTTGTAAGTAGACAACATGATGTGTTGTAATTAGACAACATGATGTGTTGTAATTAGACAATATGATGTATTGTAAGTAGACAACATGATGTGTTGTAAGTAGACAACATGATGTGTTGTAATTAGACAACATGATGTGCTGTAAGTAGACAACATGATGTGTTGTAAGTAGACAACATGATGTGTTGTAAGTAGACAACATGATATGCTGTAAGTAGACAACATGATATGCTGTAAGTAGACAGCATGATATGCTGTAAGTAGACAACATGATATGCTGTAAGTAGACAACATGATATGCTGTAAGTAGACAACATGATATGCTGTAAGTAGACAACATGATGTGTTGTAATTAGACAACATGATGTGTTGTAATTAGACAATATGATGTGTTGTAAGTAGACAACATGATGTGTTGTAAGTAGACAACATGATGTGTTGTAATTAGACAACATGATGTGCTGTAAGTAGACAACATGATGTGTTGTAAGTAGACAACATGATGTGTTGTAATTAGACAACATGATGTGCTGTAAGTAGACAACATGATGTGTTGTAATTAGACAACATGATGTGTTGTAATTAGACAACATGATGTGTTGTAAGTAGACAACATGATGTGTTGTAAGTAGACAACATGATGTGTTGTAATTAGACAACATGATGTGCTGTAAGTAGACAACATGATGTGTTGTAAGTAGACAACATGATGTGTTGTAAGTAGACAACATGATATGCTGTAAGTAGACAACATGATATGCTGTAAGTAGACAACATGATATGCTGTAAGTAGACAACATGATATGCTGTAAGTAGACAACATGATATGCTGTAAGTAGACAACATGATATGCTGTAAGTAGACAACATGATGTGTTGTAATTAGACAACATGATGTGTTGTAATTAGACAATATGATGTGTTGTAAGTAGACAACATGATGTGTTGTAAGTAGACAACATGATGTGTTGTAATTAGACAACATGATGTGCTGTAAGTAGACAACATGATGTGTTGTAAGTAGACAACATGATGTGTTGTAAGTAGACAACATGATATGCTGTAAGTAGACAACATGATATGCTGTAAGTAGACAACATGATATGCTGTAAGTAGACAACATGATATGCTGTAAGTAGACAATATGATGTGTTGTAATTAGACAACATGATGTGCTGTAATTAGACAACATGATGTGCTGTAAGTAGACAACATGATGTGTTGTAAGTAGACAACATGATGTGTTGTAATTAGACAACATGATGTGTTGTAATTAGACAACATGATGTGCTGTAATTAGACAACATGATGTGCTGTAAGTAGACAACATGATGTGTTGTAAGTAGACAACATGATGTGCTGTAAGTAGAAAATATGATGTGTTTTATGTAGACAACATGATGTGTTGTAAGTAGACAATACGTTGTGTTGTAAGTAGAGAACATGATGTGCTGTAAGTAGACAATATATGTTGATGTGCTGTAACTAGATAATATGATATGTTGTAAGTAGACTAAGGCATAACCATATGTGCCTTACACTTCATACAGGTATGCCTTTACCCAAGGACATGACGGGAATTGTATCTGTACACTCCAATATCTGCTGGGATACACTAAGAACCTGTGAATCTGAACTGAGTACAATTATGTTACTTTGTATCACAATAGCACTTAAAAGCTCATGGAAAGGTTCAGATGAAATGTCAAGGAATAAAGTCTGACCAGATTCTATAAGGGCATCAATGTCATCCTCCACGTCATTTAACTGCCAGTTGTTAATTGCTCGGATAAGTCTGTCGGAAAGTCTGTGTTTCTCCTGAGCTTGCTCCATTACAAACCACATCCCAAGTCAACAGGCAGCATTAATGTGAGGATCCTTACATCAATGACAAGAAAGAAAGATTACAAACAAATAAATGTCAGCTCTCTAAACGTTTGATTTGTATATAAAAACTCAAGCAGCAATGAGGCAACCATTGCTTCTGTGACTTAAACACCTCTATGATGACAGATGCCGTGTTTCCTGGAAAATAATACCTACCACTCTAATAAGCCCTAGCATGATTTTTCAGGATGCTTTTAAAAATCTAAAATAAGCCCTAGTTAAGACTGTCAGCTAGAATGAGAGACTTGTTGCCAAATGGCCAGTCGGAGTACAGATGCCACTGGTGCGAACATGATTTGACGATTTATTACTATGTTTCAGAAGTAGATGACATGACAGTATTTGAATAAATGTAGAATTTTGCACATTAATACATGTAGATTTTTGTATCTAAACAAAAAAAAAATAAGACATCACCCAAAAATAAGCCCTAGTGTATTTTTTTAAGCTAAGATTAATATAAGACCTGGTCTTAATTTCTGGGAAACACGGTAGGCACAGCCATTCAGCTGGCTCTCACAGAATGTCTGAGATGAGTCAAGAACCAACATCATTACACTTGGGGCATTCCCATAAGTGCTCAGTCATCATCTTCAACAACCAGTGTATAGTTCCAATACTAATGGTGCCCACTGCAATCTGATTATATGTCCGTCTTGCTTTACCTTTGAGTGGCAACTGTCGATCAGATCCTCTGACCATCCCTTGCTGCCGCATTCTCTCTAGACCATGATGGTCTACCTGTTCTTCTGCTTTATTAATGTGCTCATAGAGAGCTTTCACCACATCTGCCTTATCATGCATTAAATCACCCCTCAATGATGCGGCACCAGCCAATCTGTCTGCCTGTTCATTTCCAACCACACCAGAGTATCCTGGAGAAAAGATCCAGCGAAAGCTCACAATCCACGACACGGGAATTGATGCATACCATTCAGCATGAAGCATGCCAATCTTCATCTTTGTCAGCATGCTTTGTGAATCAGAATATCAGATGACATACAAAGAAATGACAAACTCCATGTAGGTCGTCACATATTTATTCCTTCCGCACATCACCACGTTCTGCATAGATGTCCTCATACACCTTCAGGCCTGGCAGCCACTACTCTATATGTCAGATTTACAACTAAACTACAGCCTCCCAACATAAACACACTATGGATCCATTCTCCTATCATTGAGGAACAATCTAATATGCCGAACAGACGTTAATGTAATTTCTGCCTTCTCCAGCAGCATGATTGTCTCACTTAGTCAAGCACTGTGGCGTCTGTAAAGACTTCTGTTACATTTCTAAGATTGTTATTCTGTCTTGTCTTCTGTCTGTTGACAGTGTTCGACTAGACAGCCTGTCCCAAGCCAAGTGTCTGTGTTCTCATATTGCCCTGGTTATCGTTGCTCACTCAGCCTATTATGTCACCTAACATTTGTGCATATCTCTGCTTACAACTGACATGGAGATGTGAATGAGGTACCTCTGGATTTTATTCTGTCAATTTTATTCAATATGTTTGTAATATTTTTTTTGTAAAGTTTTTAAAGTGTTATTATAATAAAGTAATAAGAAACATACAAGAAGCTTCTCATAAGTCTTTAGCCTGACCATGAAGGAGTAGGCGGAGAAAATTGAAATTTGGCACATGTATAGCTCATTCAATTTGTAATGGACATATGAATTATGAATTTCCCTTCTCAACTGGTTTTCCCGATATGGTGCATGGCACAACACACCCTACTGACTAGATCTGCACATCCAACGGTTTGTCAGAACAACGGAGAAATCAGACGCCAGAACTGTGATAAAATTCTTGATGTTACAGGGAAAATCACCTACAGAAATACACAGAGAGATGGAGCCAGTGTTTAAGGAAGCCTTTCCTTCGTATGCTTCTGTAAAACAAATAGTGTTTGCTGTTTAAGTGTGGCCGTTCCCAAGTTGCTGATCAGCAAAGATCAGGACGACCGTCCTCAGAGTGCAATGATGCAAATGCTGCAAAAGTGAAGAAACTCATAGACCAGGATAGGAAAATGACAATTGCAGAGATATCGGGTTCAGAAAAACTCAGTAAGAGTACAGTGTTTAAAATTGTACACAACAGACTGAACATGAGAAAATTGTGTGCCCGCTGGGTCCCATGCCTGCTGACATGTGAACAGAAACAAACACGGGTTGATTGTTGTGGCCAGTTGCTCAACATGTGGCGGTCGAAAAACATGTTGACGACCATGGTGACGGTAGATGAGACTTGGATTCAACATTATGACCCAGAATCCAAAATTACCAGCAAGCAATGGAAATCCCCGGGCTCGCCAACACATGTCATGCCAAGAACACAAAAATCTGCAAGAAAAGTGATGCTGACTGTTTTTTGAGACGTCAAAGGTGTCATATTGAAAGATAACATGCTTCATGGCAATATGGTTAATGGGCAGTACTATGCAGATCTCCTTATCAAACTAAGAAACGATGTGACCAGAAAATGAGGGATAGTGCATACGTAAATTCTGCCTTTGCTTCAAGACAATGCGCCCTCCCATAAAGCACGGCTTGTGCTGCAAACTGCCAACGATCTGAATATTGAAATTCTTTCACACTCAGCATATTCTCTAGATTTGGCTCCATCAGATTTTTTTCTTTTCCCAAATCTTAAAAAACAGCTGAAAGGAAATCGTTTTGACAGTGACGAAGATGTCATACTGTCTTGTGATAACTGGTTTAGTTCGAAAAATAGGTTGTTTTATTCTAAAGGTCTTTTCAAGGTCATGCAGAGATGGCAGAAATGCATAAATTCAGGTGGTGGCTACATTGAGAAGGAATAAGCACTGTGCCAAATTTCAATTTTCTCTGCCTATTCCTTCATGGTCAGGCTAAAGACTTATGGGAAGCCCCTTGTAAGACTTCTTTTCCCACACCAATAACCTGAATTTAACATAACCAGGTTCCACTGTAATTATATCACGTCATTCATTCAGTAGCATGTCCTTTGCACAACCTCGCTCCCATAACAACCTTCCGAAAAACTTCTTAGTCATAAGCAAGATATCCCGCATCCGATAATCCATCTGAAGATCATCCTGCACCCATCTTCTCTTTGGCCTTCTCTTCCTCTCTTCCTGGGCATATACCCCTCCATTATTGTTCTCTCCAAACTTTCATGACGTTTCAAGTTACCTAAATATTTCAATGTGCTTTGTTTTATCGTCTTTAGTAGCCAACCTCCTTCAGTATTTATATAATTACATCACGAAGGTGACAGTAATAAAAGTAAAGGATTCTTGTATGTGCTTTATGGCGTATTTGGTATATGGTGCTAGTCTCATATTTGTGTAGACCAAACAATGCTCAAGTGGTCATGTGATTAGTTTCATGCCAGCATCTTGTACTTCCCAGAAGATTTCCTGTTATTACAATCAGTAAAAGTCAGTAAAGGACCCTAGTAGTATCTGACCTCAACTAAGTCTTAGATGAGTATGATAAAGTGTCAATCAGCAGGCGAGTGCTTTAGTATAACTTATAGGGAGTTTTATTGATGTCATGAAAGTGGTCAGATATGGTTTGGTCGCGCCTGCGTGTGAAGTCCGCTAAAGTGAGGAAAGAATGATCACCTATTCCTCCTTGCATTCAGGCCTACAAAATTTAATGGTCCTATCTGCTATCATATCACAGAAAAGTAACCAGTAAGTTTTATTTATTTACTAAAAAGTAAAAAGTAAAAGTAAAAAAAGAGACGACTTCACTGACTGTCTGGTCTGTTAGCAAGACATGTTTCCATGTTTACTATAACTATACGAAATGATTGTTCAACATCGAAGTTGCACTACTGCAGCAGGTTTACTAAACATGATTATAAATTCTTTATGTAAGCATAAATCCTACATATTTACAGGCAAGTCCGCGCATTTTCTGATTTTCTCTTGCCTTCGTAGAGAAGCTGAAGCTCCACTTTCTTTGCCATGAATCGGTTAATTATTTGATTTGTGAATTATCCCCAAGTTAAAAACAAAACACAGTTCAAGCATAAACAAAATACTTGTTACTTGTGTCCACGGTGTCATTCTACAGCAGTTTTATTATATTTATCGTATAAAACTCCCCCAGAAACAAAATACTCACTCTACTATAGCAGAACCCCAATGTTTACGTTTTCAGACTCATTTGGAAGCCGGAAGTAGGTGTTTGATGTTTTTAACGGAACAAATATCCTTTCAGTTTTTATAATTGATTGATTGATTGATTGATTAAGGAACCACCGACATCACTGTATTCGGGGCATTCCCATAAGCGCTCCGTCCCCATCCTCAGAAGCCAGCGAAGAGTTCCAACCCCAAGAGTACCAGTAGCAATCTGATTTCAGTTTTTATATTGTCTTGTGAGACCTCGGCCGGGGTCTGTGGCCTAGTGGTAGTGAATAGTTTCACTGTTCCGACATACCGGGTTCGAAATGAGCCGCGGGCAATTTGGAAACAGATCACCTTGCTTTAATTTTCAGCTTGGTATGAGGGTCTGTGAGACCGGGACACTTACTAAACAAGCTGAGTTGAGTTAAGTTGAGCTAAGAATTTACATTACTGCAACTCCGGACACTCCCATTCATACGTGTTCCGCCCCCTCGTTCAACAGTCAGCGAAGAGACACTACTAGTTCCCACCGCTATCTGATTGAAAGTTTTCCTGGTCTTCCCTCTCAGTTTTGAGATTCTACCAGAACCCCTGCCAGTCCCCCGGAATCTCATCTTTTCCACATACGAGTTCTCAATCTGTTCCCCCGCCTTCTCTATCTGGTCCCACAGGCGCACGAATAATTATCCCTTGTCCATAGATAATCTGCCAGCCTTTTCATTCCCCCGCACTACCGCATGGCCAGGGCAAAAAAATCCAAACAATTCTAAATGCCTTTGAATATACATGTTATATATGGGTTCTAAGAATGTCTTATTATCCTGGATACAAAAAAGAACAAATGCGTCCATATGACAAGAGCTGAATATTGAAGAAGGCTGGCTACTTAAGGCGATAAAACAAACTTGAAATATTTTGGTTACTTGAGAGAGTTTGGAGAGAACAATGATGGAGGGGTATATGCTCGGGAAGAGGAAGGCCAAAGAAAAGATGAACTCCAGATGCGTGTATCATCGGACGCGGGTCATTTAGCTTATGACCGAAAAGTTTCCCGAAAGGTTGTTATGGGAGCGAAGTTCTGCAAGGGACATGCTACTGAATGAATGGACTATAATAATGCTACTCTATCGTTGATGAATCCACACAGACGACAAGGAATAGTGATATCCACATAATAATAACCTCTAGATAGCACAAAGCCTGGGCTGAATTGTAAAGACTATGTGTTGCCATGTTCCCTCTCTCGGCCTGCCTAGTTTGTTCAAGAGAAAAGGTAACACCAATGCATTTGAAACAAGACAGCTGCAGAAGTTGCCGGATCAGCAAAGCAATGTTCTAACTTCCCGTTCGATCTTAGACCAGTTGTCAGACCAAGACTTAGGGCCTGGACTGCCCTGCCACGACATTTAGTCTTTAGGTTGTATATCCTTACACCAGGATAAGGCTTGTACCCTCCCAGTTGCGCTCCTCCGTCTGAAGTCGTAGACACAATGTGGGGTATCGTGTTTGGTGAGCGCCGCCCAACATTCGGCAATAACAGAAAACAGGTATTACCGTTTACTGCCATTCTGACTAAGACCTGACTAACTATACAAATAAAAACCATTCACGATGCTAAAACCATGTGGCCATACGTATCCCATAAAGAAGATACGACAATTTTCAACGTGTTTGGTTTGTTTATCGTCCTACAAGCACGATCAATCAGCAATGGTCATATGGCACCAGTCCAATAATTTTATTGACCAATATGCCCTCTGTGGGTGATGTAGTAAGTATTACACCGTCCGCCTTTACTTTACAAGTAATTTCTTGGAACCCATTTTAGACTGTATCGACCTGGAAGCCAAGGTCAATTTAAGAAATCCGAATCCGCCCGGATGCGTATCGAACACCATGGCAACCGAGTCGGAATGCCAGAGTCTATAGCAACTACGCTGCTGGGTTCCTACCCATTTTGCTAGTATGAAAGTAAAAGCGATCGGTGTGATATTGATATTGAACACGCCACACATTGAGTGTTAAATACGAGGGAAGTCAATAAGTAAGTCACAAATAGCTGTAGAAAAATAACTAAATATGATAACAACTTGAAACCAGTTTATTGTTATACATACATTGTCACTTTATTTCTCAACATGATTTCCACCAACACGGGTGCAGTTATCCCATCGTTTTATCAGTCATCCCGAATCGGCTGCATATAACTGCGTGCTCTGTTTTCTAAACCTCGTTTTCATTTTATATTCATCTTTGGCGTCATTCGCGAAATGTCTCCCGCCAAGGTGTGTTTTCAGTGGACCACAAAGGTGGAAATCGCTAGAGGCCAAGTCGGGGCTGTAAGGAGGACGGTACTCGCCTGTCACCTCTAATCATCTTCTCCACCCGCTGCACGGATGCTTCTGTTGCAATCTCAACAGGACGACCAGATCGGATTTCATCAACAATTTTAGAGCGTCCTTGAGAAATTTTTCTACCCAGCTATACACCGCTTTTATCATGCAAAGAATTAGGAGGAAAATACAACCTGAAATAGGAGAAGAACACTGTGGGTTTGTAGAAGGAAAGGGTACAGTAAATGCTGTGTATATACTGAGAACCGTAATCGAACGTTCTATAGAAGTAAACAAAGATCTACACCTTTGCTTTATTGACTACACAAAAGCTTTCGATAAAGTGGGACATGTCGACATGATAAGGATGCTTGAAGATCTACAAATTTATGGAAAAGACCTTAGACTTGTAAAATACATATATTGGAAACAACAAGCTGCCATAAGAGTTGGTAATGAAGTAGGCCAGTTATCAGTTATCAGTTATCAGTTGGGGTATCTTCGTTGCACTCCGGACATGTCCATAGGTGCTCAGATCCTCCCCCCAGCATATGCATCAGCGTCCGGTGGCTAATAGCGCCAGTTCTGTGTTGGTTGACTGCAAAGAATAACATGCCAGAAAGACCAATGAACAAGTCCTTCAAGAAACAAATGAAGATCGTAAACTGATTAGAGATATTAGACGCAGACAATCAAAAGTACTCCAATATCAGCCTATTAAGAGAGGTGTGAGACAGGGATGTGTAATGTCTCCAGATTTGTTTTCCATGTACAGTGAAAGTATTTTCAGAAATATTGAAGATATGGAAGGAATCAACTTTGGGGGACGATGCATAAATAACATTAGATATGCAGATGATACAGTCTTGATTGCAGACAATGAACAGGATCTGCAACATTTAGTAGATGCGGTTGTTACACACAGTGAACAACGAGGGTTAGAATTAAATTGTAAAAAGACACATATTATGGTCGTCACTAGGAAGAACGAAATACCACAATGTAATATACAAGTAAATGGGAATATTCTTCAACAAGTGAATAGGTACAATTATCTTGGAACAGTAATAACATCTGATGGGAGATGCCTTGAAGAGATTAGAACAAGAATCGCCATGGCAAAAGTAGCCTTTAGCAAGATGAAAAACATACTGACCAATAAAAAGATGTCAATTGAAACGAGAAAAAGAGTGCTGTGGTGCTACATAGAACCTGTACTTTTATATGGATGTGAAACTTGGACAATGAGCAGTCAAGCTGAAAAACATCTGATGGCTGTAGAAAAGTGGTTTCTGAGGAAACTGCAAAGAATAACATGGACAGTCAGAAAGACCAATGAACAAGTCCTTCAAGAAACAAATGAAGATCGTAAACTGATTAGAGATATTAGACGCAGACAGTCAAAATTGTTTGGGCATGTTATGAGAAGAAATGAATTGGAGAACTTGGTGGCAACTGGTAAGATCGAAGGGAACAGACCAAGAGGAAGACCTAGAAGCAAATACCTGGATGGCTTGGCCTCGTGGCTTGGTCTAGACAGAAACACTGAGCTGATCCACGACTCTGGTGATCGAGTGAGATGGCAGAACATGACCGCCCACGCTTACCGGCATGGCACATGATGGATGGATACACCGCTTTACGGGACAAATACTTTTCACCATAAACATGAAGCATTTCATTATGAATGTCCTTTGCAGGTAGTTCTTTTTCCCACCAAAAAAAAAAAAAAACGCACAACAGCACGTTGCTCTTTGGTTGTACACTCCGTAAGTACAGTGGCCATTGTATTTATGCGCTGCGCATGCGCATGGGCCAACTAGCGCCACCTGACGAACGGGAATATAAAGTTCGATGTTGCTGTCACCTAATGACACCTGTAGAAAACACCAACTACATTTACCTGCCATCCCACAGAACCGTGTGAATCACTTATTGACTCGCCCTCATAGTTTTACAAATGTGGGGCGTGCACCATTTACTCGACAGGCCTCAGGCGTGCAGATGAATCCTTCAAAACAAAAATAATTCCTATAGCAGGGCTGGTTACGTGTTAAGGCTATCTCATTTTGTAGGCCTGAATTCAAGGAAGAACACGCGATCACGCTTTCCTTCACGTAGCGAACGTTGAGACCTGGCATCAAGCTCTCGTCAAACCGCGCTCACGACATCGCCAGCTGTCTATTACGGGGTTCTTTGTTTAATTTGCGGACTATGTGGCGAATGGGTTACGGACTCTTTTCGTAATCCAGTATACTGAGTTCGAAACGTAGCTGCGGGAGATTTTGAAGCAGACCGCTTTGTGTTAATTTCCATACAATAGTATGAGTGCCGGTCGTTCAGAAAGCAATGGCAAACTACTGAAAGCAAACTTACCAAGAAATCACAAACAGCCAAAAATGCTGGGGTTGACTGCAATATCATGTAAAGGATATCAATCAACCAATCAATCAATCAATCAATCAATCAGATGCAGTCTCAACCGTTCAAGAATCCAGTGGTGTCCACTCTATGACCACGAGCAGCATGACGATGGAGGTGATGGCAGTTACACAGGCTTTCATATGGCTGGAATCACAGCATTATACCAAAGTGTGTGTACTAAGTGATTCAATGAGCATGATTCAGAAGGTCGAAGCTGGATCTGTACGTAGGCAGTGGACTGAGTCGCTGCGGAAGTCTGTTGTCCGTAAAGTCACCTTCATTTTCGTCCCGGGACATGCGGGAGTCGAGGGAAATGAACGAGCTGATAAACTGGCTGGCTCTGCACCCCCTGTAGATGGCCAGCCCATGGATCGTGCCGATGTTATTAACGTCCTCAAAGATATGGCGAGAACAGAGGACTTTGACGTCAGTGATTCCACATCGCTGTCCAGGATGAAAGACCTGGGAGTAAGAATCGGCACGGCCAGACGCGAGAGGTACATCGGGAAAACAAAGCGCCTCGTCAACCAACACAGAACTGGCACTATTAGCCACCGGACGCTGATGCATATGCTGGGGGGAGGATCTGAGTACCTATGGACATGTTCGGAGTGCAATGAAGATACCCCAACTGATAACTGATAACTGACTGATAACGGCAGTCTCCACAATGAAGGTTGGCTGCAATGGATCTTCAACACTGTTTGTTTCTCGTTTTGATTATATATTCTATCAGACTGCTGTTAATCCATATCTTGATGTCATTTTCCCACTTGTATTGTTATATACCTCTTGCTCGCTTGCCCTCAATCTTGCCCTCCAGTATGGTTGTTATAAGAGTGGCCGAAATATTTCACTTGCCTCTTTTTTATTTAGTTCATCAACTCTCTTTTTATACCCAGTTTTTCTATAACCTCTGTATTTGATTTGTATTTATTTATTTTGTTTTTGTTTTTATGAAACCCGACATATTCATCTGTATATCCACATCTCCAGGGCCTCCATTCGACCTTCTAATCGTTTGATCAATGTCCCATATAACTGCCACTCTGCCGCCTTGACAGACAATAGTTTGTAAAATTGAGTTATACCTCTCCATAACACAAATCCTGGGCTGAATTTAGAGACCATGTGTTGCCCATGCAGCATGATCCCTCTCTCAGCCTGTCTAGTTTACGCCAGAGGAAAGGTAACACCAATACATCTGGAACAAGACAAGCTGCAGACGCTGCCCGTATCAGCAAAACAATGCTCTATCTGTCGACCTGTCGGAGCTTCCATCCTAGACCAGTTGCCGACCAAGACTTAGGGCCTGGACTGCTCTGCCATAACATTTAGTTTTTAGGTTGCATGTCCTCGCACTTGGGTAAGGTGTACCCTACCAAGTGGACTTCTCCGCACGAAGCCGTTGGCACAATGCGGGGTGTTGGGTTTGGTGAGCGCCGCCCAACATTCGGCGCTATCAGAAAGTAGGTATAGTATGTCCACATTTGTTTGCCGCAATATAAACATCAATATCTCAGTAACCAACTGGGGGAAAATTATGAAATTTAGTATATAACCTTATCATTATGTCCACCCAACAAAAAAAATTGTTGTTCTGGAGATTTTACAGCAGATTTTAAAGTTTGTTTATATGAGATATGAAATTTACGGGTCTGACATGAAATTCATAATTTTAAATGTATTACAGCGTAGCCAGACAATCAGGGCTCAATTTTGAATATTGTACGTGTTTTCACAGGATTGGCCTTTTGCCAATCCCCCGCGTTGTTCAAACTAAGACTGTTCAGAGGTGTCTCAAAATGTGGGTTATTTCATGAAACCTGATTAATATGTTTTTTTTTTTTTTTTTAAAATCTTATCACTTATCGCTAACATTGAAATGTGTGAATATTTTTCAATGGGCTTTAATGCGAAATTGTACACTTCAAAGAATCGCTATGAAGTTGTACACATATTTTTGTCAAGAAGCTGATCGCAAGAAACTGTTTTATACTATTACAAATTCCGAAAAAAGAACAATGCATGCATTGGGCTTGAGTAAACGGGCATTTTGTCAAATGCAAGAATCTGGAATTAAACCACCACGCAATAACCAAACGGTAGGTAGAAAGATTATTGTAGACAGTTTTGACAAAGATGTCATAAGGCGAGCTATTATAAAAATGCTTTAAAAAGTCGCTTGATATACGACAGGGTCGACTTCATTGCACCGGGTTCTATCCCATATGGTTCGGTCTCTTTCCGCAGCGCGGAAAGCATCGCACAAAGCACGAACTCCGCAGCTCTAGCGACGACCCACAGAAGTCTCAGAAAAATTTAACTCGTGAACTGGAATCGAACCCACGACGTTTGGAGCCCGAGTCAAAAGGCTTGACCACTTCGCCACAGAGACTCCTAAAATTATAAAAATTTTGGATTTTATATCCAGGATTATCCAGCATGATAAAAATGCTGGATGCCAAAGAAACAGTGACTGTAAGAAAACTTAGGGTTTGGTTAAGAAAGAACAATAACATAGAGCTATCCAAAACAACTTTGTGGAAAATTATAAGGACATTATCTTCACTATTTGAAAGTACAAGGGCGGTAGAAATAATCTTTGCGAGCAACCGCATTTAGGAGCCATGAGAAGCAGATACCTACGTGAAATAAGGGAAATGCGCAAAGAAAATTATGGCATAGTGTGTTTGGATGAAATGTGGATCAATGCGCACCACACAAGTGATAAGGAATGGCAACCAGTGGATGGACAGATAAAGCGATATGTGCCCAGTAGTATAGGACAGCTTTTGGTCATGGCCCATGCTGGTAATACGCATAATGGCTTGCAACAGAATGCTGGGCTCGTGTTCGTATCAAAGCATACAGACAATAGGGATTATCATAATAAGATTAATGGTAATGTATTTAGAGATTGGCTCGAGAATACTATATAATAATATATGTCTGTCTGTCTGTCTGTCTGTCTGTCTGTCTGTCTGTCTGTCACGAAGACTCACAGCGGGTCTGTCACCCATGTGTACGTGTGAACAAACTACACAGACAGCTGAACAGATCCTTAAAAATGGAAACATGATGACTAAATTGCGGTATCATTTCTGGTCACTCCATACGCACATTAACGCACAGCTATTTGGAAGCTTTCACGAGCTCAATATAAAAAGCTAAATGCATCCTAGTAACATGAATACTTGTGTACAATTATTAACCAGCAGCTGAAGAAACAAGAAGGAAATGAAAAATAAGGTAAGAAATATATTCCTTCTACTTTCCTGTCAATTTACACATTATTTACCCCATACCTCTATACATTCTCTGTCTTTACTAATATTACACATTGCACCCCTCTCGGGAATCTCCGTGGTGAAGTGGTCAAGCCGTCTGACTCGGGCTCCGAGGGTTGTATGTTCGATTCCTTCATTTCACGAGTGCATTTTTTTCGGAGACTCCAGAGGGTCGTCGCTGGAGATACGGAGTTCGTGCTTTGTGCCACGATTTCCGCCCTGCCAAAGAGACTGAGCCATATGGGATAAAAACCAGGTGCAATGCTACTTTAAGCTACTTTTTTATTGCACCCACTCCCATACAAACCTGGCTACGCCTTGTACTTGTGTCTTTACCAGAAATAACGTGGTTTACTGTAAGACTAGTTTGTTAGCGTGAATTCACTACATTTCCCCCAAAACATCAAAGAAATGTTGCCGCTTTCAATGATGTAAGTTGCTTTTGGACCTATTAAAGACATATTCCTTGGGTGGGGGTAAATATAAGACGGCTGGAAAAATTTCATAACGATGCAACAGTTTTCAAAATAATTGATCGTGAATGGCGGCAAACAAATGTGAACATAGTACCGTCTACTGTCATACGGTAGTTCAGTCATATTAAGACCTGACAACATCAACAAATGTCCCATATGGTAGTGTTGAATATACTTAACCTTCTCAATTTTAATGCGATGTTAATCTCTCAAGATCTTAATACTGATTTCATGATATTGAAAGCAGTTTTGGCCATTCCTATACGCTTTTTAATTTCTGCCATCATCTGTTAATTGTTATTTTATTATTACATGTCCAATATAGGAGAAACTTGCTACATGTTCTAATACCTCCTCGTTTACTGTGATGTTCATTGATGCCCATTCCCTTCCACTGCTAAAAAGGATATGCAACTTTAATTTTAAAAATGTAATTTGTTAATTATGTAGATAGAGAGACAGGGAAGACAACTGTTGTTTGCGAGCTTCTAAACACAATAGAGGTGAATGTCAAGGTCATGGTCGCAACAACCGAAGGTCGTTGTTGACCTCTGCAGCAGGCACTTCCGGAGTTTCGCCGCTAACCGGGATCCAAACATTGAAACGTACGGCGGCGCCGTTGTTGTGGGTCCAGCTGAAACATCTTCACAAGGTTTCTTGTATTAACTTGTATTGACATGCTTTTCTTATTTCAGGCATTCTTTGATGCATTTTATAAATATAGTATTGCTTGAGCACACGAAGCTGAATTGAATTTGCCGTATGTGTAGTGTAGAGAGAACGTTGTTTGTTGTACCGTTGTGTTGTCTCCACGGAAACCGAATCTCTGAATCTGGAATCACATGAAGTCATGAAGTTTTAGTTTACGGAACCTTACAATTATTATTAAAGATATATAATTATATATAATATAGTATAGTAACTGGACGTAGCATCTGTTTGTCATTCCTGGGCAATTATACTTTCAGTAGTTTGCCATTGATTTCTGAACGACCGGCACTCATATGGAAACCAACGCAAGGCGATCTGCTTCCCCACAGCTGTGTTTCGAACGCGGTATGCGTGATTCATCATCATCATCAAGTGCCATGCCGGCTGGCGTAGGTGTTCATGACTCTCCACATATCTGTCTTTGGTTTTCTGGATCAACTCCACTGTTGATATTCCTCCATGCCACCATCGCAATCCATCCAGAATCATTTCTCTTGGTCTACATTCTCTCTCTCTCTCTCTCTCTCTCTCTCTCTCTCTCTCTCTCTCTCTCTCTCTCTCTTCCCCTTGACCTTTACAGTTGGCACGATGTTCTCCAATGCCTCTCTTCTCATCACATGACCCAAAAAAGCTGTTTGCCTCTTTGTTATTGTTGTATATAATGTTCTAGTTTCATTAGCCTCTTTCAGGCAGTCATTAGTTACTTTGGCAGTCCAAGGAATTCACAACATTTGTCTCAGGAACTACATTTCTGTCGCTTCCAATCTTTTTCTTCTTCTTCTTCTTCTTTCGTTCGCTTGAAATATGTCTATAACTGCAATGTTGTCTCTTGTATGAATCTAACAGTCTTTTTTAGTTCACTCAGCGGTCCATATAGTTTATCTTCCACTGTTGTCTCTCTTTCTAATTTGTTCACTTACATTCCAAGATTCACAGCCATACAGCAAAAAGGTTCTATATAGCACTTCAGTACTCTGTTACATTCAATGATAGTGACTTTTTGCGTAAGATATTCTTCATTTTCTGCTTACCCTTTTCTGCTCTTAATCTCTGTTGTACATCTTCCATCTGATGTTATAAATGTCCCTAGATATTTAAAACTATCCAGTTGGTGAAGAATTTTCCCTTCTATCTCTATTTTACATTTGGGATTACCATTACTAATTGCATTCCTAACCCTGTCACCAACTATATAGGAAAAGTGCTACCCTTATTAATTGCATCGCATATTTAAACAGTATGGATTAAATGACATTCTATTCCAAACTTTCTAGATAATTTAGTTCATTAAAAACATGAAAGACAATTGGGCATACTGTGTTAGTTTTAAGAGGATTGTAGTAAATGTTCAAATATGAGACCTGGATATATATTAATTACATCGCATAAACAGTGTGGATTAAATGGCTTTCTATTTCTACTAGCTATTTTAGTTAATTTGAAAAATGAAAGACAACTGGCCTTCAACAAGGGGCTGCATTAATTCTAAGATTAGGTTTGAAATTGTATTAACATTTTCGAATTTTGTTTTAAAATATGAGACCTGGATAAATGTTAATTATGTTGCATACTTAAACAGTGTAGGTCCTTTTGTAAGACATTGCGATAAACCCCAACTCCAAGTTGATTACATTCAGTAGTTTGCCATTGCCTTCTGAATGAAAAGTCAACATTAAAGTCCAACTGACCAGTGTATGGACAGAACCCTATATTCCGCACACTGGACGTTCAAGCCCATTAAGCCCTGTGCCATGTCAACTCCTAATTCAGTTAGACTTGATTAATGACACATTTTGTCCCTGCATTTTATTCCTTAATGAAAGCCAATGATACTTTAGAGGCAAAAGTTTAAAAAAAGTTAGTTGCATATCTTTTACAAGACATCACAGTCAACCCAAGCATTTTTTGGCTGTGTGTAATTTCTTGGCAAGTTTATGTTAAGTAGTTTGCCATTGCTGTCTGAATGGCCGACACTTATCCCATTGTATGAAAAACAATGCAAAGCTGTCTGCTGCCAAATTGCTCACAGCTGTGTTTTGAACGCAGTATGCAGGATTATTAATTGCGTCCATAATCCCTTTACAAGCAGCCGGCAAAAGTAACAATTGCTTATGAAGATGTGAAAGCTGATTTTATTCACTGGGTTGATCATGTTAAATAAGTTGCTGTTTGCAAAAAAAAGATTGTTGATTTCACAGAAAATGGCTAAAAAGATGTTGATTAAGGTGCTTAAAATGATGATAAAGACAATGATGGTGATCTTGGTAAATAACATAATGATGAATAAAAAGACACTGATAATATTCGTAGTGATAAATAAAGTGATAATAAAAATTATGATTAAAAAGATCATAACTTTTACTAGTAGGAAGATGAAAAGGTGATAATGGCAAAAAAGATGATAATGATGAGTAAAAAAGATGAGAATTATGGTGACTAGGCTGATGATGATTAAAAAGATAACAATGACAATGTAGTTGTTACAACAGGAAGATTGAAGGGGAATGAGATAGGAGAAGGCTTACAAAGAAGATGATGGATGTTAGTATCGTAGCATGAAGAAAAACATC
This sequence comes from Cepaea hortensis, assembly GCA_963921405.1. Classification (NCBI taxonomy): domain Eukaryota; kingdom Metazoa; phylum Mollusca; class Gastropoda; order Stylommatophora; family Helicidae; genus Cepaea; species Cepaea hortensis. The sequence goes on along the minus strand of OY992879.1, from coordinate 33,785,655 downwards.
AGTATTGGAAATGATTGATAACGCCCATGAAAGAAAGCTGTGGGAATTATGACCAACACCATCTGGATGGAGTGTAAGAAGAATTAATTGTACTAAATAAACAAGGTAACAGGGTACTGTTGCATCCTATGGCGGAGAGACATATCTAAGAAAATAAAGTAAGAAGAATCATTGCACTGCAGAATTGTATAACTTAACCTTTTTCTCCTCCTCCTCCTCCTCCTCCTCCTCCTCCTCCTCCTCCTCTTCTTTCTTCTTCCCTGTATCCCCCATTGGAATCTAGGCTTTCAACCAATCCATGTCAAGCTATCTTATCTTTTGCTATCTCCTGCCACTTCCTCCATGTCCTCCCAGTATTCACCTCTGTAATTCTCTTTTCCATGTGTCTTTAGGTCTCCCACTATTTCATTCACCTTGTGGGTTCCAGACAAGAGAATGTCTAGTTATACAATTATTAGGTTTTCTCAATGTGTCCTATCCAACACCACATCCTGATTGACTGATACTTGTTTACTCCTCTCTATGAGCTCCATGTTGGTGATTCTGTCATACCATTGAAGTCTTACTCTGCACAGGCACCAATTAGTGAATGTTGTAGTTTATAGGGAATCATTTTTGTTTGTTCTTATTTCTGATCAACAGAGTAGTACTGATTTAACATTAGAATTAAATATTCTAAGTTGGAGTACAACTAAAGGAGATGAAGCCTTGTTACAAACCTTTGAGAACAAAGTCTTAAGATGCATCTTTGGGCCCATTAGGGATACACAAAGTGGAGAGTGGAAAAGAAGAAGCAACAAAGACATTTATGATCTGTTTAAGTCCCCGCTAATCACTGGTATCATGAAGGCTAATAGACTGCAATGGCTGGGGCATATAGAAAAATGGAAGATAACAGGGAAACAAAACTCGCTTAAACTCAGGAAATGAATGACTGTAGACCCCGAGGTAGACCAAGAAGACAGTGGAGAGATAATATATATAAAGACCTACAAGCACTTGGAATCAGCGACTGGCAAGAGAAGGTCAACCAGAGAGACGAATGGAGATGGCTCGGAATGTTGAAGAAGAAGAAGAAGAAGAAGTTTGATGCTAAGTTTAATTTCTATTGAGTTAAACTTGGTTGAAATGTATAAGTAAATCGATCAGCCACATCTTCTGTTTTAACTCTGTAGTTAATGAGTTAACCATAATTAAAAGAAAAGACAAACAGACATAAGAAAATCTTGTATTCTTTTATTTCTAGACAGTCAAGATCTTAAGTATGTCTTGAGCTCTGAGATTAAACATGAGGACATTTAAATATGCAAAACGGTTGGTGTATCTGTCCATTGCCGGGTTTGGTGGCTTCTACACAGCTGCAGTAGTGTATCCTTCATTAGCCTCACGGTATAAGGTGAGTTGAGCTGAGCTAAGAACAAACATCACCGCACTCATGACATTCCCATACGTGCTCGGCCCCCTTGTTCAACAGCAGGTGAAGAGACACTACTAATCGTTCCCACCGCTATCTGACTGAAACTTCTCCTGGTCTTCCATCTCAGTTTTGAGATTATTCCAGAACCCTTACCAATCCCCTGCAATTTCATTCTTTCCACATACGGATTCTCAATCTATTCCCCCACCTTCTCCACCTGTTCCCACAGGCGCACAAACACCTCTCCCTTGTCCATAGGTAATCTACCACCAAGAGGTGCAATCCCTGCCAGCCTATCAATCTGTTTCTTCCCCCGCACTCCCACATGGCCAGGGCAAAAAATCCATACAATTCTCACAATCTGTGACCTCTGAAGCGAGGTATAAGGTAAACAGTTTCAGTTAGTTATTCTGAAGATAATTTTAAATGGTTGTGAAGTGCTTTCAGTCACAAGCTAGGTGGACAGTTAAGATCATTGTTTTGCTTATAAAGGGATACCCTGTACTTGACCTCGGCTCTGTGCTAGTCTTATCAGGACCCGATTGAATACTTCTGCCTGTGTGTTACCTGGACCCATTAGGGAAGCAAAGGGTGACTGCTACTGGCACCTGGCCATCTTGGCAGACAATACTTTGTTACATTGCGCTTCAAAAAGGGGCATAATAACTACAACCGATGGCTGGGACCAGAGATGGGGTTATTTCTCTCCATAGCACAAAGCTATCAGCCTGCCTAGTTTACTCCAGAGGAAAGGTAACACCAGTAATCTGGAACAAGACAAGCTGCAGAAACTGCCAGATCAGTAAAACAATGCCTTTACTGTCCACCTGTCGAGGCTTCGATCATAGACCAGTTGCTGGTGAAGGCTTAAGGCCTGGTCTGCCCTGCCATGGCATTTACTTTTTAGGTTGCATTTCTTCGCATTAAGATAAGACTTGTACCCTCCCAATTGCACTCCTCCACCCAAAGCCATTGACACATTATAGGATCTTGGGTTTGGTGAGCAGTGCCCAACATTCGGCACTAACAGAAAGCAGGTATTTCCGTCAACTTAAATGGTAGGTAGCTCGGTCATGTCTAAGACCATACATGTCATAAGAGGTGACTAAAGAAGATTGGTTGGAGACTGCCTGATCCCATAAAAAAATTTAACTTCCACATCCAACCACAAAGGGATCGGGATGTATTGGTTGCTGGCCTATGATCCCTTGGGAGGTGAAAGACAGAAGATGAAATGCAAGACATCTGCCTTGTGGTACATCACAAATAAAATACTATCATTGACCAGAACCCAACTGGCAGTCAATCTTGAAGTTGGTCCCTAGAGAGGAAGTGACCAGAAACCAATATGTGGAAAAGCCTCTGGCACTTATTGACCTACGCCCAAAATCATACAGTAAATAGAACAAATGGTTTCTGTGCTTGGAGAGGGGAAGGAGAGCTCCTCAGAACTGTGGACTTAAGCTTTGGGCTTTAAGAGTTAAAAATGAATCTTCAAGTGATGCACTAACAAATGAACCTATCAACCAACCAATAAAATCTGTGTATGTTTTATTTATCAATCAAGTTTATTAGTCATATTTAATGTTTATTTTGAGAAAGCGTGAAACATCGGAAACAGAAGACATCAAGTCCCAGACAGAAAAGGAAGCAACAGAAGAAGAAGTATTAGAGGAGGAGGAAAACCAAAACAACAGTGACCAAGAGTGGACGGTGGCCAGGAGAAGAGATTACTTTCCACCAAGATCAAGCTATCAAGCCATCCACGACACAAGATACCAGAGACGACCAAGAAGATTCTAAGACAGACCAAGACGGGGAAATAGATGGAACCCCAGGAGGGGCGACAGCTGGTAAAAACTCCCTGAAAGAAAAAACACCATGAGACAAGGTGGGAACACAATTACACCAGACCTTACAAATGTGTGACTCTGGCCAGACATGTGAAACCACAGCAAGGATGAAACAAAAACAAAGACAACCATTCAGAATATCGGCGGCGGCAGCTGCGGCGGTGGTACGATTGCATCTTCACAGCAAGGTTGTCCTATAATTGCTCCATTCCTGTGCCATCGAAAAACTACAGGAAATGCTCATCATTGCTCTGTGTAAACTCGCAGAAGAAACAGTAGTTTTGACACGCCAAATCGCCAGAACACCAAGAATAGGCCGTCCTTCACTTGAATGTGCGGTTCGATATCGAGGAGACAGCTGTCCAACCAACACAAGCAGCACTCACACATGAGACAGCTGTCTGGAATGCCGAAAATGGCAGACGGATGGTTTTCCAGCATTACAGATGGCCGCCTTATGTGATAAACCAGACAGAAAACCAGCCGCCTGCCATTTCCTGCATCTGAATTTCACTAGTCGCTATTGAAACAACAGAAGACATTTCAAATGAAATTCACAACTCACAGTGTTGTATCAAGTACTCAACTCAGTAACTGGCGATAACACCAGATCCTCTCAGTACAAACATGGGGAGAATGCACTAGTAAACTATTTCCCAGAGACAGCCAATTCTCCAAGGTCTTACTGACCCATTTACCAACCTGCCATCTTGGCCACGAAGTCCAGCATTTCTTGTGTCTGCATCTTCATCCCTTGCCTTCAGCTGTACATATGCAGATATCCATATGACAGATACATATACAGATATCCATATGACAGATACATATACAGATATCCATATGACAGATACATATACAGATATCCATATGACAGATACATATACAGATATCCATATGACAGATACATATACAGATATCCACATGACAGATACATATACAGATATCCACATGACAGATACATATACAGATATCCACATGACAGATACATATACAGATATCCACATGACAGATACATATACAGATATCCACATGACAGATACATATACAGATATCCATATGACAGATACATATGCAGATATCCATATGACAGATACATATGCAGATATCCATATGACAGATACATATGCAGATATCCATATGACAGATACATATACAGATATCCATATGACAGATACATATACAGATATCCATATGACAGATACATATGCAGATATCCATATGACAGATACATATGCAGATATCCATATGACAGATACATATGCAGATATCCATATGACATATCCATATGACAGATACATATGCAGATATCCATATGACAGATACATATACAGATATCCTTATGACAGATACATATACAGATATCCATATGACAGATACTGCCGCTGGGCTCTCAAGAGCTAGGTCTTCACATATTCTTGGGCACACCTAATGAAGTCAGGTAGCCAGTTCCTGTCATTACCACTTTCCAGACAATTCTGGAAAATTGGCATCCATTTTATGAGGCTAGGTCGATCCCCAGAGCTGTATTGGTAGAAAAAAAAATAATTCTACCACTGTTGGGGATTGAACCCTGACCTCTGTCTTGGCAGGCAACAGCAGTAACTATTATATTACTGTATCCTGGAGAACGTTCAACATTGACCTACCATCTGTAAATATAACAACCTTTGTATGGATGTTTGTAATGTGCTCTTTTAGGAAGAACAAATTAGGAAGAACTTGGAAGCAATAGAGATGTAGTCCCTGAGATGAATGTTTCAAATTCCTTGGACTGCCAGAGTAACCTAACTAACAACGATTGCCTAAAAGAGGCTAACAAAACTAGAACATTATACACAATAAGAAAGAGAGAAACAGCTTTCATGTGATGAGAAGAGAGGCATTGGAGAACATCGTGACAACTGGATAGATCAAGGAGAAGAGAGGCAGAGGCGGTCCAAGAGAAATGATGCTGAATGGGCTGAGACAGTGACATGGAGGAATACCATCAGCAGAGTTGATCCAGAACACCAAAGACCAAGATCTGTGGAGAGGCATATACACCTATGCCGGCTGGCAGGGCACTTGATGATGATTTAATCAAGTATTGTCTGTTAAAGTTAGGTCTTTGTCAGATGAGTCTTTTAGAAGGATGCTTCTTGTCAAGTATCATAAATATTGAAATTATATAACACTTATGACATTTCAGAATAACCCGGTAAGATGCAGTCCAGAAGAGATTCAGAAAATGAATGCTCCACTACCATCACGAGAGGATCTGATCAAAGCAATCAAGAGCGAGGAACTGGATGTTCTGGTTATTGGGGGCGGAGCCACTGGGGTGGGCGTGGCTTTGGATGCTACAACAAGAGGTAGGTCAGTGTTTTCAGGCTAGTCATTGCATTTTCAGTAAACTGTATCCATTTGCCTAGAAACTTTTTCCATCCATCCATCATGTGCCATGCCGGTAAGCGTGGGCGGTCGTGTTTTGCCATCTCACTTGATCACCAGAGTCGTGGATCAGCTCTGTGTTTCTGTCTCGACCATGCCACGAGGCCCAGCCATCAAGGTATTTGCTTCTAGGTCTTCCTCTTGGTCTGTTCCCTTCGATCTTACCAGTTGTCACCAAGTTCTCCAATTCATTTCTTCTCATAACATGCCCAAAAAATTTTGACTGTCTGCGTCTAATGTCTCTAATCAGTTTACGATCTTCGTTTGTTTCTTGAAGGACCTGTTTTTATAAACTTTTTAAGTTAATTAATTAAGATTATTTATTTATTATCTTTTTATTCGATCTTATTATTTGATTTATATTCGATCTTATTATTTGATCTTTTTGTTATTTATATATTAAGAGGGGAATTAAGATTATTTCAAGATCGCGTTAATACAAGAACCGATTACTTGATATTGTTTTTCCCTCCATACTTTATGGTTCTGTACTTCTCGCCCTTCTGAAATTCATTTTATAACTTAAGTAGACCCCGCAACCCGCAAGTCATGTTTTATGTAGATGTCTAGACTTGTTCAAGTATGTATTAATAAATTTAGCTTCCATTTTTACGAGTACTATGTAGGGGAGGGGGGAATTTATAGGGAGGAAATACGAAAGGGAGGGGGGAAGGGGAGAATGACATTCTGAACATATGTTGAAGGGGTGCATGGGCCAAAAAAGGTTAGGAACCCCTGCTGTAGTATAACACAGTGACAAAATTATGGCAATTTATAAGCCAGTGGCAAATACGGGAAGTCGCCTAAGACAATCATCCCTTGGCACGTTATCAGTTAAATACATCTTGCATGTGCTGCATTAGTCCTGCTATTTAATATTTCATTGTATTTTCCTCCTAAGGCTTAAAGACCGGGTTAGTGGAAAAATTTGACTTCTCATCAGGGACCAGCAGCCGCAGTACCAAGCTAATCCATGGGGGTGTGAGATACTTGCAGAAGGCTATCTTTAATTTAGATGTTGAACAGGTAAGTGTTTACATAGGTTATGTCAGGTTATTCGGTTTGATGACTCATATGTCATGTTATTCAGTCTAAACACTTATGTCTGGTTAATCAGTCCAGAGACTTGTATGTCATGTCGGTTGATTCCGTTCAGTTATGTCAGATCAAGGGATTCAATTTTATGACTCATCTTTTATCTGTTGGGGTATCATCCTTGCACTCTAGACACATCTAGGTGCTCAGATCCTCCCCCCCCCCCCCCCTTCAACAAATGCATTAGCGTCTGGCGGCTAATAGTGACAGTTTTATGTTGGTTGACGAGGCCCCTCGTTCTTATGATGACCTCTTGTGTCTGGCCGAGCCAATTCTTACTCCCTGGTCTTATTCAGAACAACGGTATGGATTCACTGGTGTCAAAGTCCTCCTCTGTTAACATGTCTCTACGGGTATTAATAACATTGGCACGATCCTTGGGCTTTCCATCTGCAAGGGATGCAGAGCCAGCAAGTTCATCAGCTCATTCTTGTTATCAACTCTTGCATGTCCTGGAACAAAGATAAAAGTGACTGCACGGACAACAGACCTCCACAGCCAAGAGACCTCCAAAGTGATCCAGTCCGCTGTCTTTGATGACTAATATATCATGTCAGCTAGTTCAGTTTAAAAATTGCATGTTATGTTATACTCGTTACGAGTTATTCATTCTAGAGACTTGTATATCATGTCGTGTTAAGTGACTCAGTTTGAAGACTTGTGTGTTATGTTATTCATTCTAGAGAGTTCCATATCATGTCATATTATGTTGTTAATTTCAAAGACTAGTATGTCATGTCAAGTGACTCAGTCTGAACACTGATATGTCATGTCAAGTGACTCAGCCTGAACACTGATATGTCATGTCAGATTATCTAGTGTAAACACTTATATGTCATGTTAGGTTATTCATTCTAAACACTGATATGTCATGTGATCTTTTTCTTCTTCTGCGTTCATCCGGAGTTTTTTCCCGGACGTGATTGCGTTGTGCCTGTTTACAGCAGAGCTGTGTTCTTGCGCCGTTAGGCCGACACATCCGACTTCTGCGGGCATTTGTTGACCGGGTTAACCTTCCCGGGTGTCATGTGATCATTGGAGCTACAGAGTTTGTCCTTTGTGCCATACTCTCAGCAGGCAGCTTGCCATTCTGCAGAGAGAGAGAGAGAGAGAGAGAGAGAGAGAGAGACTGAGCCAAATGGGTTAAAACCTAGAGCAGTGAAGTTGTTCCTCTCACTGTTAATTGTGTTAGCCCTTGTTTTAAAGCCCATAGGGTAGCCACTGACTAGCACAGCCCCCAATATATGAATGAATATAACAATTGAGAGGTTGTGGTGTTCACCTCATGTTCAAAACTATCAGGTTCGAATCCCAGCATAATTTCTACAAGAACCTTTGGTTTCTAATGATATCACACATCTCAAGGGTAATGAGATTGAATACCCAGCCTTCTTGAATAAGTGCCAAAAAAAAAAAAGCATGAGATCCTGTGTACAAATTGTGTGCCTTAAAAATCACACAATGGTTAGAAATAGCAAAGAGCAGGTCACATGGTCGCCACCCTGGTCGAAATTGTTTGACAAGAAAGCCTATCCAGGGATAGGAAGATCTGATGATCTGGAATGGAATCTGTCTACAGGAAATGAGTGTGACTCAAATACATGATGAAGTATAACTCACTGACTATTCAGGTGCATAACTAGGTGACATAAGCCTGGGTCATGGACATTGAGGTGAGTGACCGGGCATGAGGAAGAATGGAGATGAGAGTGGGAGACAGTAAAGTGACTGACCTGGCTATGAGAAAACAGCCAGTCCTGAGAAATAAAATAGTGAGGATAGAGGGAAAAACCCCTAGGAGGGATGGGGGGAGAGACAGTGTATTTGTGTGTGAAGTCAAGGGACTTCAGACATTTGATGTATTATTTAGGGTGGTAGCTAGAGTAAGGTGCAGCCATACTTAGGGCTACCCAGGCTATATGTCTGGGTCACATGTTTAGTAAGTTGTCTCCCAATATTTGAAAACGAAGTTTTCTTTTAAGAGGGTGGTGATGACATAAGCCTGGGTCATGGACATTGAGGTGAGTGACCGGGCATGAGGAAGAATGGAGATGAGAGTGGGAGACAGTAAAGTGACTGACCTGGCTATGAGAAAACAGCCAGTCCTGAGAAATAAAATAGTGAGGATAGAGGGAAAAACCCCTAGGAGGGATGGGGGGAGAGACAGTGTATTTGTGTGTGAAGTCAAGGGACTTCAGGCAGTTGATGTGTAGATGCCGAACTGATCGGTAGGCTGAGTGAGAGAAGAGACCGACTGCGGGTCAGGTCGTTTAAGAGAGATCTCCGTGTTGTGGTGTTCTGCTAGTTGTGAAGACAGGCCTGAACCCAGAGTGGGTTCTGTAGCGAGTGTAGGCCTAAACCCAGAGTGGGTTGCATAGTTGAGCAGTGGCTCCAACCCAATGTGTGGGTTGTATTGTGGGAGATCCAGCCGTGGATAGTAGCTGGATTACCTGTCTTGTGGAGTTGATAAGAAGCAGGCCGTGAGAAGGCATTGATGTGTGCTGGTTAAATTGTGAGGAGGATATTTATAATCTATGGATTACATTGTTTCTGGATATATACATATGTTCCGTGAGTCTGTGTTATTTTCTGTAATAAAGGATTATGTGCGCCAACTGAATCTTGTTTCATGACTGGTGAATATGCACTGCGGGGGTGAGTTACATTGCAAGACAGATATCTCCATTGACACACCATGAGTATCGTTACCTAGACAACGACCATCACACAATAATATCATGAGCATATCATCGTAAGAACTTCGTGATATTATCATCAAGAAAACGTGTGACACTAGGTATGTATGACTCACTCTTCTTGAAAGAGGAAGAAGAATGTAACAATCTCAGATAAAATGCAACATCAACAAATGGAGTCACATCTTAAGTTTTCTATCTGTTAGGGTTGTTAATTTTGTTCGTTGAAATGTTTACTTTCCCTTTGTTAAAGCCCTTGTCTGTTTTGCTATCCATTGTGATACTACAATTGTTGAATCTGTATCTTTTCCTGGTTTAAATGTCCATATTTGTTTTTCCATGCGCCCTAACAGTACAGAATGGTGAAGGAGGCACTGTCGGAGCGGGCCAACCTGGTCAACATTGCACCACATTTAGCCTACCCCCTGCCTATTATGCTTCCGGTATATCGGTGAGTAGCTGTCCTTGTTTTGTGTGTGGCATTTGTGTGTGTTGTTGTTTTCTTGTTTTCGTCAAATCATGTCATGCTTGAAGGCACATGGTGTAATTCTTCTTCCTCTTCTTCTTCTTCTTCTTCTTCTTCTTCTTCTTCTTCTTCTTCTCTTCCTCCTACTCCCCCTTCTTCTACTCATCGTCTTCTTCACCTCTTCATCTCCTTCTCCTCTTCATATCCTCCTCCTTCTCCTCTTCGTCTTCTTCTCCTCTTTGTCTTCTTCTCCTCTTCTTCTTCTCCTCCTCATCCTCCTCCTCGTCCTCCTCCTCTCATCTCCCAATGTAGCATAAGCCCACAACTGACTCATGCCCAGCTCTTCGCAGACTTCCATGATTGGTTGGATTTTGCAACCACAGTTTTCTATAGGATGAGGGAGCTAGTCTCCACCCAACCCTCCTTTGTTACCTCTTGTGACATGCATGGGCACGGTAATCCAGGGCAAAATCTTGGAGTAAATAAAAGAAAAACAATTGTCCAAAAACAACCACGTCACGCAGATATGCAAGGACATGTGTAAAGAGATTTGTTGCTGAGGTTAAGAAAGCAGTGGAGTGACATAAAAACAGCAGTACCCATCTTTGAACCGGCTAACCTGATGATGATGATTTGTCTCATGGCTTTAGGAAGGAGTCGCAGAAGCATGACTACCTCCCAGCTTGGTGGTCTTAGGTTTAAATCCCCCCGAAAGTGGAAGTTGTTTGTTGCTGCTATGTTAGGGGATTGACCCAGCCTTACAAAATATGTGCCAGAGATGAGTCTGCACTATAACCTAAAAGTTGGGAAACTATAACCTAAAAGTTAGAAAACTATACCCTGAAAGTTAGGAAACTGTGTACCCTGAAAGTTAGGGAACTATACACTGAAAGTTAGGAAACTATACCTTAACTACCAGAAACTGTCTTCCATTGCAGGTGGTGGCAGGTACCATACTTTTGGGCAGGAATAAAAATGTATGACTTTGTGGCTGGGAAAGAAGTTCTCAAACCGAGTTATTTGCTCAGCAAGGGTAAAGCTCTGGAACTCTTCCCAATGTTGCAGAAGGACAAGCTGAAAGCAGCCCTAGTCTATTATGATGGTATTATTTCTGCTGATGCTAAGAAGCTGCATTTATCATTGGCATTAGTTCTGTCATGGACATCACCTACACACATGCACACAACCACCATTACCACTATTCATCATTATGTTGTACAGGATGTTTGTGAAGTCTCACCACACTTTGTATGTAGAACAATTTTGAAAAGTGAAGTACATGATGTCATAAAAAAATGTGCTCCACAGTCCAACGTCAAGCAATATTCAGCCAATGGCTGTCGTCTGCTGGAGTAATTCTTTGCACTCCAAACAGAATGGTTTTCTCAACGGAAGAAAGAATATTTTGGGTCGAACAAGTGTTTCGAAATGGTGGCCGATACACACGGATGGTTTATCAAAGATTTATAGCGAGATTTCCTGAACAACCTCCTCATCACATTACGGTTAGAAATTTGTTGAATAAGTTATAATGAATACTTCATTTGTACTTTCCAGCTTCCTCAAAACAGCATTAGACCATAGCTGTGATTATTGTAACTAATTTAATGAGATTTTTTAGCACATTCGTGCACTTAATGTTTCAAAATTGTTCTACATTCAAGGTGAGACTTTACAAACACCTTTTACTTGTCCCTGCCGAACCTTTCTCCCATAATAGTTTTCTGAAGTTTCTGATGCTAAGAAGCTGCATTTATCATTGGCATTAGTTCTGCTATCATGATCATCTCCACACACACGCCCGCCTGCCCGTTTATCATCATCACCTCCATATGTTCCACCACCGTTATGACCTGACACCATCATTTTGATTATGAAACTGATTGTATTTTATACATGCTTAAGAAACACATTGACCTGTTCAGCCACAACAAAACAAACTAAATAAATGTTACTTATGTAACTTCATTGACATTTCAAGACAGGAAGTTTATAACTAAACAAATGTTACTTATGTAACTTCATTGACATTTCAAAACAGAAAGTTTATAACTAAATTATTTGCTTACAACAATAAATTAACATGACAGGATATTTGAAATTTCCAGGCCAACACGACGATGCCAGAATGGCTGTGTCATTAGCTATAACTGCAATCCGGCATGGTGCATTGTGTTTAAATTACACAAGGGTGGAGAGTCTAACGAAGACATGCATCGATGGAAAGGAGCGAATATGTGGAGCAAAAGTCACAAATACGTTAACTGGTAAGGATTCATAATGTTTTGTGGCTTTTTTTTAACCCTTTACAGGGCAGATGCTTGTCCGTTTTGTAGCCCTGAACGGGCAAGATTTTTTCAGGTTCTGTAAAATCTCGGGTCGCGTTAGTAAAAACATCACAAATAAGGTGTTAGTCAACCGATTTTAGTTAAATAAACAACACAATGAAGGGAAAAGCATGCAGAATATGTTACTCACGTGATTGTTGCCGGTAATCCATATATGAACACAAATATTTACGAAATACGGCATGTTTGTGATTTTCCGTCATCTATACGGCAATTTACAAACACATTTTCAGAATCATAATCACTTTCTTTAAAGTTCGACTCACGACTGCTAATGCAAAGTAACACTTTGCACTGATATCTAGCTCCGATTAATAATCAACTTCGTGCCCTTTAATGTCATTTAAATTGAACAGAGCAAAATCTCGGCTATCACTTGAAGAATTGCCGAAATCCATTTTGAAAAACAGCGTAAAAATCCCGAAAACTATCAAAAAAAGTCCGTTAAAGTCTGTTCAAAGTCATTGTAGTGCGTTTACAAATGGCGGCCACGTTGTCAAGCTATCGGCGAAAGTGAAAGTAGTCATCGGAAGTGTCGGAAAACCGAGAGATCGCATTTTTAAAACGACTAGTCGTCAAAGATGCGATTGGGCGCTATGCCCGTTTAACGCATCGAACGCTATCAGGCGCTATGCCCGTTAAAGGGTTAAAAACAGAAATGTATTAATTTCATGAGGCGAATCAGTTTTCACAAAATGTTCTGATTTTAAAATGACAGGTGAGTTGGAAATGCTAACCAGGTCAACAAATGCAGGGGAGAAGATGGATATGTCGATCAAAATGTGTAAATATCACAGCTCTGGCATAAACAGGAACTACAGAAATACTGTCCAATAGTGAACAAATACAAATGCCTGTGAGTTACTGGGTCCTATAAGGGATACAAAGAATGGTAAAGAATGCTTGACATAGGAGGGTTGGCAGGAGACTGGCTGCTTCAGTCCAAACAAAACTTTAGCTGCAAAATGCATGCAATCATGAACAAGTCTACAAAGGATTTGGCATGAGCTGATTTGAAAGACTAGAGGGTTGACTTCATTGCACCGCATTTGCTCCCATATGGCGTGGTTTCTTTCCGCAGGGCGGCCTGCCCAAAACATCACATAAAGCACAAACTTCGTAGCCCCAGTGACGAACCCCAGGAGTCTCAGAGAAAATTGCACCCTTGAACTGAACGGCGCAGCCCTGATTTGAATCTACAACCGTGGGAGCATAAAACAGGTGGTATAACCACTTCGCCATTATTCACTTCATATGATATATAACTGTCCTGGCACCTGGCCAGATGCAACCAAACATGCCAGGCCATAAACTGTGCAACCTGTTGCTTGTGGCTTCTGTGTGTAAACTCTGGTTTTGATCACCACTCTTTGTAACTATTTAGACTCCAACCACACATCACCATGGCAGAACTAGGGTCTGTCTTTAGTTTCAAACTTCCACACCCAGTGTGGCCATCAGGGATTACTTGCTACAGGTTTCTGTTTTCTTGTTCACTCGCTTTGAACTCAAGCATAGTCCATACATGTGCTACTTCTCGTGCACATCGCTGATTTTTCTGTGTGGATTAGCTTTCCCTATTACCAGTGTCCCTTGCCGTCATGAGGCCTTACTGTTTCCATCTTGGGCTCCTACCAGGCAGATCTTCCATAATCCTTCAGTCACCGCTACTCCCCAACTGTCCTGACTTCAGTTAGTAGTGGGTACTACAGTGGTGATGCCTCCTCATCCTACATGACCACTCCCTGACGAAACAAAAAGGAAAGGACCCTTTTGCATGCCTTGAGGTGTACTGTGTCAATGGGACTGACCCCATACTGTGTCAATGGGACTAACCCCTTACTGTGTCAGTGGGACTGACCCCATACTGTGTCAGTGGGACTGACCCCATACTGTGTAAATAGAACTGACCGCACACTGTATCAATGGGACTGACCCCATATTTGTATAGATCAACCAGCCCTCAGTGGGTGACGTGATCAATATCTCTTCTTTTGTACCCCCCAGGACATATTCCAGCATGAATGCTGGGCCGGGGCCACCTGGAAGTCCAGGTTCATTTAAAATACTGGCCTTCTTGGAGATTGAGACACATGACCACCGGACTGGCAGGCTGGCATGCTGGCCACGGCACTACCAAGGCTGCCACTGCTGGGCTAGCCAGCAAGTAATTGTAGCCAAGTGGAGGGCAGCAGCTGTTGTGACTGGTCTCTTGTACCTGGTTGTGTAATGGTACCAAACATCATTCACTGCCCATGTTATCCCAGTGTTCATATAATTCATGTGTCTCTGACTTTACTTGTGGACAGCTTGCATACTTCTCCCACTTGCACAGGTTAACTGTACCCTCACTGTGCGATCCCTGTTTTCACTTGATAACTGTCTGTTTTTCCTTCCATCCCTTAGTGGAGAAATAAACTTGAATATATTGTATGTTGTATCGTTGAAACAGAATGACAAGTCCAGATGAATAGTCTGAACGAAGTGTGTAAGGAAAGTAACAAGAAAATTAGCATTATTAAAACAGAGGTAATGACTATAACCAATGAAGGAGAAACAACAGATTAATCTGAAAGAACACCCCCTGAAACAAGAAAGGAGCTTCAAGTACTTAGCAAGTATAATATCAAATCGCAAATAAGAAAACGAGATTGAAAATAGTTGCACTAAGGCAAACCAACTCATTGGACAAATGGCACAATACTAAAGAAGAAACATGTATCAGCAAATGCTAAAAAAAGCACTCTGCGATACAATCTTCCTACCAGCTCTATGCTACCAATGCCAAACCTGGACAGTAACAGACAAAGAGAAAAGAAAAATACAACAGAAGTGAGATTCCTGAGAAGAATTCTCAGTGTATCAAGAAGAGAGAAAATTAGAAATGAAGAAATCCGGACTAAAGTGGGGGTTATAGCAGTGCTAGATCTCATTAGAAAACAGCAAGTTAAATGGTTCGGTCATATAACTAACCTAACAACTAACAATATGCCACAGCAAGCAATAATATACAGACTAAATGTAACCATAAGAAGAGGCTAACAGATGGTCAGAGGTAATAACAGTCAGTGTGAATCTAGATATATGAAGCCCATAAATGGGCACTCTCTCGCTGTTTATACTTCACCTTAACACCGCAAGGTACAAGAGAAACAAGATAAGATCATTGCCCGTTTGCTGTTTGTGTGCTAATGAAAGCTCTGCCAGCAACATCTGTTTTGTCATGCTTGATTGTGGTCTTGTGTAGGTGACCAATTCATTGATTTACTCTCTAGGGGAGGAGTACACCATCAGGGCCAAGTGTATAATCAATGCCACCGGACCATACACGGATTCCATTCGGACAATGGGGGATGAGAAGGTCAAGAAAATCTGTCAGCCAGCAGCTGGTGTTCACATAGTCCTACCTGACTACTACAGCCCAGCAAACATGGGCCTCCTGGATCCGGCCACTTCCGATGGAAGGGTGATCTTCTTTCTTCCCTGGCAGAACGTTACAGTTGCAGGTAAATAGATACAGATGCACATAATCTTTTAGCTTAGTGAGAATCAGTCATGTCTTATTTGTGGGACAAAAAGGGTGTAAAAGGCTAGAGGTTCGACTTTATTGTTTGGGTTTTATCCCATATGGCTTGGTTTCTTTCCGCAGGGTGACCTGCCAAAAGTCTAACGCAAAGCACAAGCTTCAGTGACGAACCCCAGGAGTCTCCAAGAAAATTGCACTCGTGAACCGAATGTCGTAGCCTGGACTCGAACCCACAATGTTTGGAATGTAAGGTAGGCGGCATAACCATTTTGCCATGGAAACTCCTTTGGGACATTGACGATGGGCTGGGGGAATTTGTGGCAGGTAATAGATGACAATTTGGTGTATGCTGGCGGGCCTATTGGTGTAATTGCCAGGAGGTTGTGTTGATGTAGTTCACATCTGTGGAACTTCCACGTCTATGGAACATTTAATGCTTTAAGATATAGATATTTCATGTATAACTTCCACATCTATGGAACATTTTATGCTTTTGGATATAGATATTTCATGTATAACTTCCACATCTATGGAACATTTTATGCTGTAGGATATAGATATTTTATGTATAACTTCCACATTTATGGAACATTTTAGGATATAGGTATTTCATGTATAACTTCCACATTTATGGAACATTTTATGCTTTAGGATATAGATATTTCATGTATAACTTCCACATCTATGGAACATTTTAGGATATAGGTATTTCATGTATAACTTCAACATCTATGGAACATTTTATGCTTTTGGATATAGATATTTCATGTATAACTTCCACATCTATGGAACATTTTATGCTGTAGGATATAGATATTTTATGTATAACTTCCACATTTATGGAACATTTTAGGATATAGGTATTTCATGTATAACTTCCACATTTATGGAACATTTTATGCTTTAGGATATAGATATTTCATATATAACTTCCACATCTATGGAACATTTTAGGATATAGGTATTTCATGTATAACTTCAACATCTATGGAACATTTTATGCTTTAGGATATAGGTATTTCATGTATAACTTCCACATTTATCGAACATTTTATGCTTTAGGATATAGGTATTTCATGTATAACTTCCACATTTATGGAACATTTTATGCTTTAGGATATAGATATTTCATGTATAACTTCCACATTTATGGAACATTTTATGCTTTTGGATATAGATATTTCATGTATAACTTCCACATCTATGGAACATTTTATGCTGTAGGATATAGATATTTTATGTATAACTTCCACATTTATGGAACATTTTAGGATATAGGTATTTCATGTATAACTTCCACATTTATGGAACATTTTATGCTTTAGGATATAGATATTTCATATATAACTTCCACATCTATGGAACATTTTAGGATATAGGTATTTCATGTATAACTTCAACATCTATGGAACATTTTATGCTTTAGGATATAGGTATTTCATGTATAACTTCCACATTTATCGAACATTTTATGCTTTAGGATATAGGTATTTCATGTATAACTTCCACATTTATGGAACATTTTATGCTTTAGGATATAGATATTTCATGTATAACTTCCACATTTATGGAACATTTTATGCTTTAGGATATAGATATTTCATATATAACTTCCACATCTATGGAACATTTTAGGATATAGGTATTTCATGTATAACTTCCACATTTATGGAACATTTTATGCTTTAAGAAATAGATATTTCATGTATAACTTCCACATCTGTGGAACATTTTATGCTTTAGTATATAGATATTTCATGTATAACTTCCACATCTATGGAACATTTTATGCTTTAGGATATAGATATTTCATGTATAACTTCCACATCTATGGAATATTTTATGCTTTAGGATATAGGTATTTCATGTATAACTTCCACATTTATGGAACATTTTATGCTATAGGATATAGGTATTTCATGTATAACTTCCACATTTATGGAACATTTTATGCTTTAGGATATAGGTATTTCATGTATAACTTCCACATTTATGGAACATTTTATGCTTTTGGATATAGATATTTCATGTATAACTTCCACATTTATGGAACATTTTATGCTTTAGGACATAGATATTTCATATATAACTTCCACATCTATGGAACATTTTAGGATATAGGTATTTCATGTATAACTTCCACATCTATGGAACATTTTATGCTTTAGGATATAGGTATTTCATGTATAACTTCCACATTTATGGAACATTTTGATTGATTGATTGATTGATTTAGGAATCGACATCACAGCATTCAGGGCATTCCCATAAGTGCTCCGTCCCCATCCTCAGCAGCCAGCGAAGAGTTCCAACACTAATAGTACCAGTAGCAATCTGATGCTGTAGGATATAGTTATTTCATGTATAACTTCCACATCTATGGAACATTTAATGCTTTAGGATATAGATATTTCATGTATAACTTCCACATGTATGGAACATTTTATGCTTTAGGATATAGATATTTCATGTATAACTTCCACATCTATGGAACATTTTATGCTGTAGGATATAGTTATTTCATGTATAACTTCCACATTTATGGAACATTTTATGCTTTAGGATATAAATATTTCATGTATAACTTCCACATCTATGGAACATTTTATGCTTTAGGATATAAATATTTCATGTATAACTTCCACATCTATGGAACATTTTATGCTTTAGGATATAGATATTTCATGTATAACTTCCACATCTATGGAACATTTTATGCTGTAGGATATAGGTATTTCATGTATAACTTCTACATCTATGGAACATTTTATGCTATAGGATATAAATAGTTCATTTATAATGCCCACGTCTGGTCATAGTTGTGCTATATAATTTGTTAAATGGTAATATTCTAATTCTAATTTCCAATTCTCTTGTATGCATTGTGTTTTAAACAGTATATCAGAAATTAAAATATGACATCCCATCTCCCACCAGGCACCACAGATACATCATGTGAAGTCATGGACAACCCCCAGCCGACCGAGAAGGACATTCAGTTTATCTTAAATGAGATTAGAAACTATCTCAGCTCAGATGTTGAAGGTCAGTAAATTCTCCTGCTATCAAGCCTGTGATTTGCCATATACATAGAGGTTTTCTGTTGAGATCAACATCTGGACTCACATTTAGTTGGTAAATTGTGGCTGGAAAGAAAAAATACCGATATTTTTATAGACCAATCAGCACTCAAATGATTTGGTCTGTATCACTCTGACTGACTTTACTTCTTAAGACATTTCCGGATACACATTTTAGATTGGGTCGACCTGGGAGTATAGGTTAATTTGAACCTGCCATGATGCAGATTGAACCCATGACCGAGAGTCTAGCCACTACGCTACTGTTGCTTCCCCCCCCCCCTCCTCCCATGCCTGGTGTATTTTTCTGTATCTCTTCTTGGCAACATGTGAGTGTACACTGGAGTAATATCTAGAATATGTGTTGTGTACTTCAGCCGAACAAGGATTCTTCCATCTACTTCATATCATATTTAATTATGTAGTTTGCAACTGATGAGACACAGTGAAATATGCCAAGCAGTGAGTTCTAGATTTAAAACTTTTGGTGTGCTGATTGGTAGGCGATTTAACCCCGACACCAGCATTAAGTTGGAATTGAACGTTAACTTCTCATTCAGAAAGCAACGGCAAACTAGTGAGCGTAAAATTGCCTGGAAAATCAACTTGGGGTTTATTATAACTTCCTGCAAAGTGCATTCAACATTTTGTTTTGTTTATTTTTAATTCATATTTCCATAAAATGTTGCCCTAATGTAGTTATTTTAGTACAATATCTGTTTGTTGTATGTTATGGTGATTGTTTCTTGTTGTTGTTTGCCGAGGAAGGCATGTCATTGTAGCATCCTCTGTTATAGTTGTAATTTTGTGAAGCTAACCTTCCCTTTGTGTTTTCCAACTGCGGTGACTGTGTACAGTGCGTCGTGGCGATGTGCTCTCTGCTTGGGCTGGTATTCGGCCTCTAGTCTTGGACCCCAACAAATCGGACACTCAGTCCATCGCCAGAAACCATGTCATTGAAGTGGCCAAAAATAAACTGATAACTATTGCAGGTAATACTTTTTACATTTGTAATGCCTCATTTAAAATTCTGTATGATTGTTTACAATATAAAATAACATGCAGTAATGCAGCTTTACAGAACACAATTACTGAAAACATAGGATGTTGCTGTGAGTAGCCTTCATCAGCAAATACACAAACACAACATATAAACATGGGGAAGACCCTCCAGTGACTACAATAAGGCATACAAAACAAATAAGAAGAAAGTTTCACAGTCTGAGATTCTGAGATAAGTAGCAGATTTTGTTCATTTTCTTTTCATTCTAATTTTTTCATCTTTCCATTCTTCTCATCCATGTATTATACATTAGCCACTGTAGCATCCTCCCCGTGTTAATATGTAGTATTTTGTGTATTTGTTTGCTGATGAAGGCTAATCGCCGCAACGTCCTATGTTTTCTGCAATTCTGTTTGGCAAAGCCACATTACTTCCAGTTATTTTACACGGTTCATATTTCCACAGCTTGACCGCAGTTCCACTAATTTAATTCATACTTTTATATGATTGTTATGAATATATGCCTGACTGGCCTATGCCAACTGGCTCTTAAACAGCGCCACATCCCAGAAACTGAAATATTGACGCCACATTAAACATCACAGTGGTGCTGGGTAAGAACAATAATGGAAGGTGTGGTTGCTGGGGAAAGAGACAGGGACTGACCAACACACAAGTGGTCATAGGACATTAAAGACACCCTGAGCTTGAAAATGCTCAAGGCAGGGGAACTGGTGAAAGATTGAGAGTTTTTGGAAAGCCGTGATGGGAGTGACACTCTGCAACTGACCTGCACAAGATGATGATGATGATGATTCACCTGTATGCATGCTCACTTTGTCTTTGCCATTCATATGTAATTGTTACATTCAGATTCATTTGTAATTGTTACATTCCGATTCATTTGCAATTGTTACATTCAGATTCATTTGCTATTATTACATTCAGATTAACTTGTAATTATTACATTCATGATCATATATGGTGTAATTGTTACATTTAGATACATTTGTAATTGTTACATACAGATTGCCATTCATATGTAATTGTTACATTTAGGATAACATATAATGCAAGTGTTACATTAAGATACATTTGTAATTGTCACATTCAGATTCATTTGTAATTTTTACATATAGATTTATTTGAAATTGTTACATTCAAATTCATTTGTAATTGGTACATTCAGAATCACATATAATGTAATTGTTACATTCAGATACATTTATAATTGTTACATTTAGATTCATTTGTAATTGTTATATTCATATTCATTTGTAATTGTTACATTCAGATTCATTTGTAATTGTTACATTCAAAATCACATAAAATGTAATTGTCACATTGACATTCATTTGTAATGTTACATTCAGATTCATTTGTAATTGTTACATTCAGGATCACATGTAATTTAATTGTTACAGATTCATTTGTAATTGTTACATTCAGATTCATATGTAATTGTTACATACAGGATCACACATAATATAATTGTTACTTTCAGAATCACACACCATTGTTACATTTATAATTTTTACATTCAGATTAATGTGCATTTGTTAACTCAGATTTATGTGCATTTGTTACATTTGGAATCATTTGCATTTATTACATTCAGATTCATATGCAAGTGTTACATTCAGATTCACATACAATTATTACACTTTGTCATCCTCCCTGACACATTGTGAATTTCTGTTGGTTGGTCTAGGAGGTAAATGGACGACCTACCGATCGATGGCCGAGGAGACAGTGGACAAGGCCATAGAAGCATGTGACCTGCATCCCAGCGGCCCCTGCCGCACCAAAGGTCTGCTGTTGGATGGGGCTCATGGCTGGTCTCCCACCTTGTTCATCAGGCTGGTCCAGGACTTTGGCCTGGAAAGTGCTGTGAGTTCTATCTGCACACTGACTCTTTGTTGGGTATTGGTTAGTTAGTTAGTCGACAGATCATCCTCATTGCACATAGAACGATTCAGTCCATAAGTGCTTGGATCCCCTCCTCAGCAAATCCTGCAGCGTGTAGCGGCTAACGACGCCAGTTCTGTGTTGGTTTATTAATCTTCTTTGGCTTCCTGCATAGTGTTCTTGTTTGGCTATACCTCTTTTTTTAACTTGCTGTTCTCAGTCTGACCATGGTTGTAGATTCAGTCATCATTAGGTTATTGGTTACCAGAAGCCATGTCATGGATTCAGTCAGGACATGCCAATTAATGCTCCGCCTTCTTCCTGGGATGTGGAAGTGTACTGATGCTAACTACCCTGGTTGGATTCTGGGTGGATGCGCAGCTAACACATTCAAGTATTAGGCATGTAGCACTCATTCCAGTTTATATTTTATGCTTACACTTCCTCTTCCTCTACTTCATTCCTGTGTTGAGGGAAGTGAGTCACACCCAGTTATGCACCTCAATAATTCAGTGTGTCCAACTGGGGCAGGTTTACTTGTTCTAGACCAGTGGTTCTCATCCGGTGGGGAATCCCCCCCCCCCCCCCCTGGGGGGGGGGGGGAATTAAGATTATTTCAAGATCGGGTTAATACAAGAACCAATTACTTGATATTGTTTTTCCCTTCACACTTTATGGTTCTGTACATCTCACCCTTCTGAAATTCAATTTATAAAGTAAGTAGACCCACAAATCACGTTTTATGTGGACGTCTAGACTTGTTTTAGTATGTGCTATTAAATTTAGCTTCCATTATTACATATACTGTGTGGGGGGAGGGGGATTTTTAGGTAGGAAATACGAAAAGGGGGGGCGGGGGGAGAGGAGAAATGACGTTCTGAAAATATGGTGAAGGGGGGCAAGGGCCAAATTTCTAGATAGGAAATACGAAAGGGGGGGAATGACGTTCTGAAAAAATGGTGAAGGGGGGCACGGGCTCTAGACAGATTCCATCCAAGCTAACAGACTCTGCCTACCTGTGGTGCTTCAGTGAACAATTGCCTGGAAAAGGCTAATAGAAGTAGAACATTATATACAACTATAAGAAAGGGACAAAGTCATCTTACGTCTAATAATGAGAAGAGAAGCATTGGAGAACATTGTGATGACTGGATGGTTAACAATAGAAGAGGGAATGATGCTTGACAGTCTAAGATGATGGCATGGAGGAATAACAACAAAATAATTGATCCTGAACACCAAGGACCGAGATAGATGAACTCCTATGCCACTTTTCAGAGCACATGATGATGATGCTTGTATGCTCTGTTAGCTTGTGCATTCTTACACTTTTAGTTGGCTGTAAGCCACTTCAGGAACCTCAGAAACAGATACCATTGTATTCATCTTCCAATAGATCATATCCCCCCCCCCCCACCCACCCCAACTAACACGAGCCAAACCCTTTGTAGACTTGCTCATGACTGGTTGGCGCGTGCAGCCACAACAACCCTCCTCAGTCGCCTCTTAAACATGCATGGTAGGTTACACTGTTACTATTCTTGACTTCCCTTATGGGCCTCGGGCACACACAGGCAAACTGCAGTTTGCATGTATACATGTTTGGGGGGCATTTGGCCATAGCCTAAGTTGGGGGGTAGGAGGCAGCAGTCTGAACAGTTTCGTAACCACTGTATTAGACGTCACCTCACTCAATCTGTTGTTAGTTGCATATCCTTTACAGAACGTGGCAGTCAACCACAACAGCGTCGTGTCTTGGCTGCTTGTGATTTCTTGGCACGTTTACGTTCAGTAGTTTGTCATTGCTTTTTTAACAACTGGCACTCATACCTTTGTATGGGAACCGAACACGGTATGCAAGATTACAAATTGCATTTGTAACACCTTCGCCATAGAGTCAGTGTGTCCTGTATGCAGCTGAAAAATGTTGTCTTGGTCTCTCCAGGATCATGGATAGTTTCTGTTACTATAGTAGATTTCTGTTCTGTTTCAGGTGGCCCATCATTTGGCTCAGACTTATGGAGATAAAGCCTTCAAGGTGGCCAAGTTGTGTAGCCTGACAGGTAAACGCTGGCCAGTCGTTGGCAAGAGGCTGCATGAGGAGTACCCTTACATTGAAGCTGAGGTTGGTGCAGTTACAGTAGGAAGTTAGTAACAATTTTATAACTACAGTGGAGTTGCAGTAGGAAATTAGTAACAATTTTATAACCACACTGTGGAATACTCTTACATTGAAGCAGAAATTGGTGGAGTTAAAGTAGGAAGTTAGTAACATTTTTATAACCATACTGAGGAATATCATTATATTGAAGCAGAGGTTAGTGGAGTTACAGTAGGAAGTTAGTAACAATTGTATAACCACACTGGAATACCCTTACATTGAAGCAGAGGTTGGTGGAGTTACAGTAGGAAATTAGTAATAATTTTATAACCACACTGGAGATACAGTAGGAAATTAGTAACAATTTTATAACCACACTGGAGTTACAGTAGGAAATTAGTAACAATTGTATAACCACACTGGAATACCTTTACATTGAAGCAGAGGTTGGTGGAATTACGGTAGGAAGTTGGTAACAATTTTATAACCACACTGAAGAATATCCTTACATTGAAGCAGAGGTTGTTGGAGTTACAGTAGGAAGTTAGTAACAATTTTATGGAAATATGAATTAAAAATAAGCAAGATGAAACTTGCTGCAGTGTAAGTGACAATGTTTGCCTGTTCAAGATTTGATTATGTTGCTACGCCAGGTGAAATACGCCATCAGAGAGTACGCATGTCGAGCCATTGATGTGATTGCCCGCCGCACACGTTTGTCCTTCATCAACGTGCATGCTGCCCAGGAAGCTCTGCCCAGGGTGATAGACATGATGGCTGCAGAGCTTGGCTGGAATGAGGACAGGAAAAAGGTGAGGAACCATGTGCAGTTCTTTTAAATATTATCATTGATTCAAACATTGACTCTGTTTTAAAACAAATGGTAATTCCCAGCAGACACAGGATTATTTTTTCCAGCCAGAACAGCTGTGATTTTGACCCAGCCTCATAAAAATTGGTGTTAGTTGCATATCCTTTACAGGACGTTGTAATCAACCCCGGCATTCTTTGGCTGTTTGTGATTTATTGGCAAGTTTATGTTCAGTAGCTTGCCATTGCTTTCTGAATGACTGGCACTCATACCATCATATGAAATTCAGTGGAAGGCAGTCTGCTTCATAACATTGTATTAAATTCAATACAAGGCAGTCTGCTTCATACCATTGTATTAAATTCAATACAAGGCAGTCTGCTTCCAAATTGCCCGCGGCTGTGTTTCAAATACGGTATGTGGGATTTCGAATGGCATTCACAACCCTTTGCCACAATGCCAGCATAACAAGTCCCAGACAACTTTTTGAGAATTGCTTGGGATGGAGAGGTGATGAGAGAGGGGACTGGCCACTCCACCTCATGTGTCCTGGCCTAGAATGTGTGAAGGCCCAACACTTCACATCCCCATGGCTGTATCTGCTATGGGACTACCATCACCTGTTTTCAGTGACAATATTGTGCTTGCATGTTACATAGAATCTTTTTTAACATACAGCTGCGAATCCTGGACAATTAGAAAACGGGCCAAAAAAAAAATCCCTGGTAGCCTTGGAGATGTGGTTTTATTGAAGAATGCTGAAAATTAATTGAGCAGCCAAAATAAGCAATCTGGACATTTTGAGGGAAGCTGAGTCGCAAAGACAATTTATCACAAACATCGGAAAGAGGCAGTCATCGTTTATTGGCCACGTTATGAGAAGACAAAAACTAGAACATGTCATGACAATCGGAAAGATTTGCAGAAAGAGAGATAGAGAAAGACAGCTGGAGAAGATTCTTGACAGTCTTGTGTCATGGCATGGAAGGGAGTCAACACATTAATTGATCCACGCCGTCGGAGATCACAATTTGTGGAGAAGCGTGATTTCCTTCGCCAGCTGGCAAGGCACTGGATGATGATGATGATTGTGCCTCCAGATCTGGTATTCCACCCAGTGGCTTGTCTTGTGCTGAACTTGACCTCCACAACAAACAGTCTTTCTCGATAATTTCTTTGACGGCTATAGCTTTCTGGGCAAAGGTAAAAGACAGTAGTTTTCTATGCATGAAAGCTACAGAGTTTGCCCCCATTGATTGACACATGATCTTCAGTACAACATTCTGTTAGAGCCAGATTTGCCTTCTTTCTTTAACACACACTATGAATATTCTGTCGTACATAAGTTATGTTGTCAGCAGCAGAGGAGGTTTTAAAGTGGGCCAAGACAATAGCTGGTACAGTGTTTTTCGCACAGAACCAGCTATT
Source organism: Cepaea hortensis (assembly GCA_963921405.1). Lineage (NCBI taxonomy): Eukaryota > Metazoa > Mollusca > Gastropoda > Stylommatophora > Helicidae > Cepaea > Cepaea hortensis. Next base: position 33,759,493 of record OY992879.1, on the reverse strand, counting down.
TATTAAGTTTGCCTTGTCCAAAAAAGGATTGGGTTTTCATCATTCAATCCTTGACCCAGTGATCAGGGACAGACAGAATATTGGGCTCCCCAGCATTCAATCCTTGACCCAGTGATCAGGGACAGACAGAATATTGGACTCCCCAGCATTAAATCCTTGACCCAGTGATCAGGGACAGACAGAATATTGGGCTCCCCAGCATTCAATCCTTGACCCAGTGATCAGGGACAGACAGAATATTGGACTCCCCAGCATTAAATCCTTGACCCAGTGATCAGGGACAGACAGAATATTGGACTCCCCAGCATTAAATCCTTGACCCAGTGATCAGGGACAGACAGAATATTGGGCTCCCCAGCATTCAATCCTTGACCCAGTGATCAGGGACAGACAGAATATTAGACTCCCCAGCATTAAATCCTTGACCCAGTGATCAGGGACAGACAGAATATTGGACTCCCCAGCATTAAATCCTTGACCCAGTGATCAGGGACAGACAGAATATTGGGCTCCCCAGCATTAAATCCTTGACCCAGTGATCAGGGACAGACAGAATATTGGGCTCCCCAGCATTAAATCCTTGACCCAGTGATCAGGGACAGACAGAATATTGGGCTCCCCAGCATTCAATCCTTGACCCAGTGATCAGGGACAGACAGAATATTGGACTCCCCAGCATTAAATCCTTGACCAAGTGATCAGGAACAGACAGAATGGTGGGCTCCCCAGCATTCAATCCTTGACCCAGTGATCAGGAACAGACAGAATGGTGGGCTCCCCAGCATTCAATCCTTGACCAAGTGATCAGGAACAGACAGAATGGTGGGCTCCCCAGCATTCAATCCTTGACCCAGTGATCAGGGACAGACAGAATATTGGGCTCCCCAGCATTAAATCCTTGACCAAGTGATCAGGAACAGACAGAATGGTGGGCTCCCCAGCATTCAATCCTTGACCCAGTGATCAGGAACAGACAGAATGGTGGGCTCCCCAGCATTCAATCCTTGACCAAGTGATCAGGAACAGACAGAATGGTGGGCTCCCCAGCATTCAATCCTTGACCCAGTGATCAGGAACAGACAGAATGGTGGGCTCCCCAGCATTCAATCCTTGACCCAGTGATCAGGAACAGACAGAATGGTGGGCTCCCCAGCATTCAATCCTTGACCCAGTGATCAGGAACAGACAGAATGGTGGGCTCCCCAGCATTCAATCCTTGACCCAGTGATCAGGAACAGACAGAATGGTGGGCTCCCCAGCATTCAATCCTTGACCCAGTGATCAGGAACAGACAGAATGGTGGGCTCCCCAGCATTCAATCCTTGACCCAGTGATCAGGAACAGACAGAATATTGGACTCCCCAGCATTCAATCCTTGACCCAGTGATCAGGAACAGACAGAATGGTGGGCTCCCCAGCATTAAATCCTTGACCCAGTGATCAGGAACAGACAGAATGGTGGGCTCCCCAGCATTAAATCTTTGACCCAGTGATCAGGAACAGACAGAATGGTGGGCTCCCCAGCATTCAATCCTTGACCCAGTGATCAGGAACAGACAGAATGGTGGGCTCCCCAGCATTAAATCTTTGACCCAGTGATCAGGAACAGACAGAATGGTGGGCTCCCCAGCATTCAATCCTTGACCCAGTGATCAGGAACAGACAGAATGGTGGGCTCCCCAGCATTAAATCTTTGACCCAGAGATCAGGAACAGACAGAATGGTGGGCTCCCCAGCATTAAATCTTTGACCCAGAGATCAGGAACAGACAGAATGGTGGGCTCCCCAGCATTCAACCCAGGGATCAGGGACAGACAGAATATCATCAGGCCTCTACATATTATTGTTTCAGTTGCTCCTGAGCTTCTGCTCTTCAGCCCAGTGCCATGTAGTGATACATACAAGTGTAATTCTGGGGATTTCCTAACAACTAGGAGAAAGCCAGAAATGGACTTAACCAGGACTATGTCTGTGTAGTAAGCTCTAGTCCGCCTCCAACCATGGAGGGTACATGCAGTATTAATAAGTCAGTAAAGTAGAGGATCCTTGTACACACCTGGAGTAATATTGGGCAAATGGTGCTAGTCCCATAATTTTATTGATCAATTGACACTTGATGGGTGAAAAGGTCAATATTATTGTCAGGGGTCTATCTAACAAGGTTACTGGTTTGGGGTTGTTCCCACCCTCTTTACAGCTTGGCGTCAAGAGCACATGACTGGTTAGATTTGGGGTCGCCTATTGTGTCAGATTGTCAGAGGTTGTAGTCTTGACCTCTGTAGATCAACTTCTATGACCTACTACCAAACTCCACCATTTTATTGTTGTCTAAGTATTCTTACTATGTTGTCGTTCAAGGGTTTGACCTATTTTTCTTATGGTCATAGTTATCATTGTATTTGTTATTCAAATGCCATGTGGGCCCTTTCACGCTCACTTCCTCCTCCATTTTAGAACTACGAACAACACACTTAAAATACTTTACAGGACACCGTAACGTTTCTAATAATATAATGTCTCCTTAATTTGACAGTCATGTTCTCAGTAGAAATACATTTCACACCCATCCAGGGTATACGTTCTTTAAAACATTCTAAAATAAACTATTCACTCGGTGGCAATATACAAGGGTTATTCCAAAATCAACCGCCGACTGGCTGGTAAACATAAACCGGTTGCCATAGTGATACCGTTTATTGCTTTCATCACTCAGTAGCCGTTTAGCTCACTACACACCAACTTACAGTCGCAATTGTTCAGTGGTTCACGAAAAGGGTAGATATCAAAATCATCTCCTTCATACTGGACTTAGGGATGTAAGTTACAAGTACCTCTGAAGTTGGAGTGGGTTTGCCTGATGACAAGAGACACTGATAAGGGAAAGCTAATCTGCCAAGCCGTAAGTCCTTTCTGTGCCATTGCCATGCCATGCCATGGAAATATCATACAATCGAACTTACGGAAAGGTACTGGCTCCTTAAACTTGGAGTGACGATAACAGTTGACAACTCTATGGTGAACTTTGAAAGATAACGTAAATATGAGAGTTCAAGGAAACTTACACCGCTTTATTATGGCAGTTGACAAATCAGATACATCTTACAGTGTAATCATTAGCGTATCTGTTGTGACCAGAGTAGCATCTAATATCAACATACACCAGATGGTTTACCCCAACTTGTCCAACGTTCGCTTGGTCGCCACTCAGTATCACTTGTCCTTCATACGTTCACTCAGGCCGTCCTTGCTGTCATCTTCCTCCGGTTCTGTCTAGATTCGGCCCGACGTTCTTGAATCCATGGCGTTCCCAAGATAAGCTTCTATCTGTTGTTCATTTGGAGTCCACTGCTAGCCTTCAAACCATCCAATAGCCACACCAAGTTGTTCCCAAATTCTAACGCATGACCGCTCGTATTGATCTCCGCACAACGTATGTTTTTGTTGTCACGTTAGCGTTGGTGTGAAGTATATTCGTATCCCTTAGTTTCTTGTAGTGTTTCCTTTGAGAGTTCTTTACCTCCTTTCAATGGCAAAATCTAGCACCTGCTCTGTGGTATAATCTACACGCAAAATTTAGTCCAAAGCTATTACAAAGTAGCGTGTGTGGACTATGGTTGAGTTCAAAGCGAGAGCAAGATAAAACAAACAAACACCCATCTCTTCATGAGAACAGTGGGCAGAAGTACTTTGGGATGGCTGCTGCACTAGAGGTCTAAGTATGCGCTGGAATGCCCATGTTTGTAGTTAGACATAACATAACATAACATAACATAACATAACATAACAAAACATGTTGAGTTGAGTTGAGTTCATCACTGACATCACTGCACTCAGGACATTCCCATACGTGCTCCGTCCCCTCGTTCAACAGCCAGCGAAGAGTTATACTACTAATCATTCCCACCACTATCTGATTAAAAGTTCTCCTGGTCTTCCCTCTCAGTTTTGAGATTCTTCCAGAACCCCTGCCGATCCCCTGCAATCTCATTCTTTCCACATATGGGTTCTCAATTTGTTCTTCCGCCTTCTCCACCTGGTCCCACAAGCGCATGGCCACCTCCCCCTTGTCCATAGGCAAACTACCACCAAGAGGTGCATTCCCTGCTAGCCTATCAGCCTGTTCATTCCCCCGTACCCCTGCATGGCCAGGGCACAAATATCCATACAATTCTCACAATCTGTGACCTCTGAAGCAACAAGAGCGTGGAATGTTTCCACGCGAAACATTCCTTTTTCCACCTTACTAAGCATACTCTTTGAATCCGTAATGAATACAGCGTGTGTTGCAGTGGTCTCCTCTAGGCACCGGAATGCCGCTGTTACTGCCTCTACCTCCATTCTCATGCTGGAGGTCGTAGTCTCATATGCCAGACTCTTCTTTTTCAAGACTCGTCCATTAGCCTTTGCAATAAAGCCCCAGCCACTACGTCTGTTTCTCACCACTGACCCATCGGTGTAGATGACTATGTCACCTTGATGTGTGTTGCTTTGGATCAGCTGTTGCACTTCAAACTCAGTGCGTCCTGCTGCCCATTCTCTGCACTCATGACCCAGTGTTATTATGATATTGTGCCAGTCCGTGATGTCTTCTGGAACTTCAACCCACACATAACATAACATAGCATAACAGCATAGCATAGTATAGTATACCATAACATTGCATAACATAACATAGCATAACATAACATACCATAATATAACATAACATAACATACCATATTATACCATACAATAGCATAACATAACATAATATAACAGCATAATATAGCATAGCATAACATAACAGCATAACATAGTATAACTTAACAAAATAGCATAGCACAACTTAATATAGCATAAAAACATAGCATAACATAACATTATAGCATAATAACATACCATAATATAACATACTATAACATAAAGCATAACATAACATAACATGACATAGCATAACATAATATAACATAACAACAGCGATGATGAAGAAGATTAATTACAGCTGAACTTTAGTGTGAATATGACGGAATCATATTGGATGTTGGTTTCCAATAGTGCCTCTCATTAGTCGTAATTTAAATGTTCTTGTTATGTGATTTAGCATCCGAATTTGGATTTAGGTTCAAGCACACATGTATCCACTAATTAATCATTGAAACAAACTTTCAGCAAGAAAAATCCGAGGCAGAACTGTTTATCTGTTCAGAGATGGGGAAATCAATTCTAGAAGCCTATAGATGTCCGTCCTGCCCTAGTCTGCGCGAGGATTATGAACCGGTTATAACTCCTTGTGGAACCAGTATCAAAGTTCCCCCAGACTGCACCGGACCCTGTGTTGAAGCCCCTCCTGAAAGTCCTCCTTCGAACAGGCCTCTTTCGAGTGATCCTAAAGGCCCTTGCTGTGGAAGGAAAGCAGAATCTGTTGATGAACAGTCTCCTTGTTTGGTGTGTCCCAAACGACCTGTCGCTGGGGAGGCTGCCGATGATAATAGTAACCGCTGTACGTTTCGCTGCTTACCAAAAAATGTCTGTGATGGTGAATGAGATGCCGGCGCTGGGTAAAGTAGAGAGGAGTTCAGAAACCAGTGCTCCTATTATTTGCAGTTCATGTTCGCATTTATGTTGTCCTGTTTTGCGTTCTCTTTAAGGTTATTGTTGAAATTTCTTGTCAAGTTTTTGGCCTCCTTCTTACGTTGTGACCGTAGAAAGCATCAATGGGTTACTTCATCTTGCATTACTGGGGACAGAAATAGTAGCAGTGCAACTTACCAGACAGGAGCCTTGGTAGTGTAGTGGTAGTGTAGTGGCTAGACACTTATCTGCCAACCTGGGGGTCTTGGATTCAATCCATAGCTGTGATGTTTTGTATGTGTGTTTTTTTTTTCTTTGGCGTTCACTTTGAACTCAAGCATAGTCTATACACACTTCTTCTATTAGCACTGGACTGAATTTTGTGTGTGGATTAGCTTTCCCTATTACCAATGTTCCTAGCCATCAGGCGAACCCACTCTGACTCTTGTAATTTACGTCTCCAAGTCAAGGATGAGAGGTCAACACTTTAGTTCAACTAACCAATGTAGAGGTTGAACCCCCTACCTCAGCATCAGCACACCGGATGTTTAAGAACGAGCGCTCTTATCCATTCGGTCATACCGACCTCTTCTTTTTTTTGCATTAAAAAAATGTAACTGGGCTCCCAGGATGGACTACACTGGAGTTCAGTGCAAGTGAACACACAAAAAAAAAACCTTGGATGGAATCTGCCTGGAAGTAGCCAGCTGGACACAAGTGCATGTCCATGTCTGACACACTGACCGCTGAGCTAGATATGTGCACGACTTGGTGGAAGGCACCCTTCTCAAGCAAAGATCTGTTAACTGTATTACAACATGTAGGTTGTATGGTTTTAGTCAGCTGGGCTGACATTCTGATTGTGCTGGTTCACTGTTAGGTCTTTGAGACAGTTAATTATTTTGTTTCTTGTTGTGGTAATCAATTGTTAGTGCTTAGATATTTATAATTTGTTGTCTTACCTCACTCATTGTCTGGCTCCCTGGCCGAGGGGTTAGCAGCTTTCTCCGTTAACCCCGAATACTCTCGTGGTTGACGTGAGCGCACGAGAATTAGAAGTGGTTCGAGTCGCGCCAGTGACTTATGAGAGTATGGAGCCGGTCGCTCAGAAAGTCATGGCGTGCTGATTAGCGTAATCTACCCTAGGAATCAACATACAACTGAAAGACGCTGGTGATGACCGCAATATCCTGAAGCAGGATGGAAACGCAGGAAAAAAAGAAAGAAAGAAAACACCACATGGATTGAATCCATACTCATCTGACCTCATGCATTACATTCTTGTTTATCCCACCTCATCAACTGAATCCTTAGTTAACCTCATCTCATCCATTGAATCCTTAGTTATGACATCTCATCCATTGAATACTTAGTTATCTCATCCATTGAATCCATAATGATCTCACCTAATGCATTGAATCCTTAGTTATCATTCTTAGTTATCTCACCTCATCCATTGAATCCTTAGTTTATCACCATTCTTCGTTAACTCACCTCATCTATTGAATCCTTAGTTATCTCACTTCATCCATTGAATCCTTAATGATCTCACCTCATTCATTGAATCCTTAGTTAAAATCATTCTTAGATAACCCACCTCTTCCATCGAATCTTAGCTATCACCAATCTTAGTTATTTCATGTGTACTGCATTTTACCAAGTAGTATTATTGCCAAATGGCATAATCTCTATTACTTTGCTCTCTCTCTCTCTCTCTCTCTCTCTCTCTCTCTCTCTCTCTCTCTCTCTCTCTTCTCTCTCTTTCTCTCTCTCTCTCTCTCTCTGTGCTCTCTCTCTTTCTCTCCATCCGCCCCCTCTCTCTCTGTCCCCTTGTCTATCTCTTTCTAACTTTGCTCTGTCTGTCTGCCCCTCCCTCTCTCTCAATCTCTCACTCCATCCCCTTTCTGTCTTTCATTCCGTCTGTTACAGTCTTGGTTTATTTTCCCTCACTATTTTTGTGTGTGGTTTCTCTCACTCTTTCATTTTGTATATATATACATGTGTCCCTCTCTCTCATTCTCTCACTCCATCCCCTTTCTGTCTTTCATTCCGTCTGTTACAGTCTTGGTTTATTTTCCCTCACTATTTTTGTGTGTGGTTTCTCTCACTCTTTCATTTTGTATTGCATTGGCACCTTTCCGTCTTGACAGACGATAGTTTGGTACATTGTGCTTCAAAAAGGCTTAATAACTACGATCCATGGTGGTGGCGAGTGTGGCTGGTAAGGCCAATTCTTGCTGCAAATGTTTGCCCACAGTAGGTGCATGTGAAAACATGGTCATTTCCACCATTTTGCACCATCTTGTGTCTCTCACGCTCTGTGTGTGCTTTATCTGCAATAATTTTCTCCGTTCATTTTATATATATATATATATATATATATATATATATATATATATATATATATATATATATATATATATGCATATTATACATGTCTGCTTCTCTTTCTTCTTCTTCTTCTTCTTCTTCTTCTTCTTCTCTCTCTCTCTCTCTCTCTCTCTCTCTCTCTCTCTCTTTCTCTCTCTCTCTCTCTCTCTCTCTCTCTCTCTCTCTCTCTCGCTCTCTCTCTCTTCTTGTGTATGTTTGACTATTGTTGCAATCTAAAATATTGTATATTTGACTTTTATTGCAATGTCAAATTTTTAAATGTGTCTATTTTTGCAATCTGGAATTTTATGTATTTGACTATTGTGCAGGAATTCTCATATTTGGTATATTTAACTTTCCTTAAATTTCAGGCCGAGCTGGCTCATGCAGAGCGCTATCTCAGGACAGAAATGGGGTTGGATATTAAGAGTGTGACAGAGAAGGATGTTTATTTGAACTTGACTAAGGATGAAATCAATCACTATGTGCGGAGGTTCAAATTCTTGGATGTGGACAACAAGGGGTATATTTCTATAAATGATCTGCGGAGATATTTTAAAGTGAGTTTTGATTGATAGCTAGGCTTGTTCAGTTCTGTCTGGTGGATTGCTTGTTCGTTTTTGTAAATAATGTACTTGAACAATACATCTTTGTAAAGATGTTTGGTCCATCCTGTCTACATTGAACAAATGAACAAACTTTATTTTCAAAGGGTCACAAATTGGGCACGCAGTTCTGTCTTACATTCAGCCCTTCCAATCACTCATCCTTCATGCATCAGTTATCTATTGTGCATTTTAGATTCATATAGAATGCATATTACCATGTTATGAGACAAGCAGACAACACATATACACACACAGACATGCACAAATGCATAGACACATACATACACCCTACATACATACTTACATCATTTACACAAACTCTCACAGCTATGCACCCACTCAATAACACACAAATACACTTCCTCGTGTACACGTATACTCACTCACAATCCTAAACTCACTAATAAAAGTTTATTTATACATACATACTCTCTCTCTTTCCCCATCTCTCTCTTTCACAAAAATAAATATGTCACAACTTACTTCACCCAAACATGGAAAACTCCATTGTGATTTTTAACTTTGAGCACTTCCGGTGATGATGTGATTGTGACTGACTCACAAAGCATGCTGGCAAGGGTGACGACTGGCATGCTTTGTTTCAGAGGTGGCGGGTTGTGAGCATTCGCTGGATCTTTTCTCTAGGACACTCTGATGTGGTTGGAAATGAACAGGCAGACAGATTGGCTGGTGCTGCATCATTGAGGGGTGATTTGATGCATGATTAGGCAGATGAGGTGAAGGCCCTCTGGGAGTGTGTGAATAATGCAGAAGAACAGATAGACTGTCATGGTCTAGATAGAATGCGGCAGCAAGGGGTGGTCAGGGGATCTGGTCGACAGTCGTCACTCAGAGGTAAAGCAAAACGGACATATAATCAGATTGTAACGGGCACCTGGAGTAACATGTGATGGCAGGCTGATATGGAGAAAGCACATCAACACAGCAGTAGCAAAAGCCAGAAGGAAAATAGCCATCCTGAGAAAGCTAAGTGGAACCACATGGGGAGCCAGTGGGAAAATACTTAGCAAAGTTTATCAACAGAGCATACGACCACACCTGGAATACGGGTCAACTGCGTGGTGTTCGGCATCAAAAACCACACTACAAGAGCTGGAAAAAGTGCAAAATCAAGCACTTAGAGTCACCACAGGAGGGATGAGATCAACCCCTATAGTGGAAATGGAGAAGATGGGGAGGACACAAGCACTGAGTGAGCGCAGAGATACGAAAACGCTAATACAAGCAGAAAAGTTCCTCAGCTTGCCAGGCCACCCTATGAAGAACAGATTTGAAAACCTAGCTATGGGGCGGTTGAAAAGAAGTAGTTTTATCCACCAGGCCAAACGACTCTGCAGAGAAACCACCGATCTGCCCACAGTTGGTATCCCCCTAACAACTATTCCAGAGCGAACTCCATGGAAAGATGAGCATAGAATATCATTACAAATCCAGACAAATGTGAGAGGAATATTTGACAAGGAAGAACAGAACAGTGTGCAGCGCAGAACAGCCACTCTCAGCTTCCTTGATGAAGAATACCCACAGGACCTCTGGATCTGAGTCTACACAGATGGGTCAGCACAAAATGCTGTTCGAAATGGAGGAGCGGGCGTGTACATAGAATACCCAAATAATACTAGGGACACAGCTAGAGTACCGACAGGAAAGTACTGCCATAACTACGATGCTGAAATTGAGGCAATCAAGATAGCAACAGAGAAATTACTAAATACCAGCAATGGTACACAACCTGTAGTGCTATTGACAGATGCAAAATCAGTACTCGAGGCGCTCTTGTCTGGGAAATTGCCAGTACTAAGGACACTACTTTCTGAACTTAGCAGTCAGCATAAGGTCACCATACAGTGGATACCATCCCACTGTGGAGTACTCGGAAACGACAGAGCTGATCAATTGGCTAAGGAAGGAGCCAAAGAAGAACAGCCTGATGTGCCCGTTACATACCAACAAAAGAAAAGAATGATCAAATCAGTCAGAAAGCCACCAAAACCTGCTCAAGATGACTACAACGTTATGGATAGACCAGAACAAGTCATTATTCTGCACCTCAGGACAGGGCACAATAGATTACGCAACCACATGTATACAAAATTCAAGATTGGTGAAACAGCCATGTGCACATGTGGATTGGCGTCGCAGACAGCAGAGCACATACTCCAAGACTGCCCAAAATATAACATATCTAGGCAAACCTTCTGGCCTAGAGAGACGACAGTGGAAGATCTATGGACCGCTGTGTGAACTGAAAAAGACAGTTCAATTCATAGACATATTTCAAGCGAACGAAAGAAGAAGAAGTAACGGGCACCATTAGTATTGGAACTCTCTGCTGGCTGTTGAAGATGATAACTGAGCGCTTATGGGAATGCTCAGAGTGCACTTATGTCAGTTCTTGACTCAAGTCAACTCATCTTCCTTCCATAATGATCCTTTCCAGACATTCCTGTCTTTTTACTTGCCCATAATATCTCAGTTCCTGGAATTGTATTTAACTTCATGACCAGTCTTCTTCAGTATTGATGTCTTGGTGGGTAGATCTGTTTGTTCTCTTTTCCATCCAGTGGGTGTTTAGTACTCTTATATAGTACTTATATTCACAGGTGCATGCATATATTTCAGGTGGTTTCTATTGGTCCATGGTAAGGCAGGTGTGGTCAGGGTTCTTTGGAATCATGTGTATGGTCAGAAGAACAGGTAGATGATCATGGCTTGGAGACTACGGTGCTGCAGGAAGTGACCAGAGGATCTGGCCAACATTCAAAACTCTGAGGAAAGGCCAAACAGATATATAATCAGAATGCTACTAGCACCATTAGTAGTGGGATTCGTCTCTGGCTGTTGCAGATGAGGACAGAGCATGTATAGGAATGTCCCAAGTGCTGTGATGTCCGTTCTTGACTCAGTTAAACTCAGCTGGTTTGTCAACTGTCCAAGTTCCACAATTGCATGTCACCACAGGAAATGGTTTTGGTACTCTGACTTATGTTTTTCTATTAGTTCTGATCCAGAACAGATTTAACTGCTTTAGTTTTTGTAATGCACTGTTTGTTCTTATAATTTCTGTCATCACATTTTCATTGCTCGTCATCTGTGAACCTAGATACTCAAAACTGCTTACTTTCTGAAATTTCTCTCCATTGATAAATATATCTGTTAAAACATTTTTGTTCGCAATCGCTTGCTTTGAGCATTAACATTTTTCATACATGTGCTACTACTAATAGTGCATTGGACTGATTTATGTGTGTGGATTAGCTTTTCCTGTTACCAGTCTCCCTCTCCATCAGGCGAACCTACTCCAACTTCTGAGGTACTTGTAATTTACATCATGGTTTCATTATTTTGATTTTTATTGCATTGAGATGTGTTTTGTTGTTCACTTTGATCTGGCACTTAGTTAATTAGTTTTTCTGTTGGCTTCTATTCTAACTTACAGAATATTGGTGAGAGAGTACCTGAGGACCAGTTGCATGAAATTTTGAGTGAAGTAGATCTGAACAGGAATGCTCAAGTTGACATTGGAGAATTTCTTCAGGTACCGCTCTCTTTTAATTAACTCATGTAGGTCTCTCTGTGATTGTTGATACATGTATGTGTAACTGTGGGCCGTGGTATTGCAGGGATCAGCATGTTTGCCTGACCTGGTGGTTATGTAGGTCTCTGTGTGAATGTTATACATGTATGTCTAACTGTGGGCTGTGGTATTGCAGGGATCAGCATGTTTGCCTGACGACCTGGTGGTTATGTAGGTCTCTGTGTGAATGTTATACATGTATGTTTAGCTGTGAGCTGTGGTATTGCAGGGATCAACATGTTTGCCTGACCTGCTGGTTATGTAGGTCTCTGTGTGAATACTATACATATATGTCTAGCTATGGGCTGTGTTATTGCAGTGATCAGTTTGCCTGCCAAACTAGTTGTTATTCGATCAAATCCCCACTGAGGCATATTTTTAATTGACCTTGGCTGCCAGATTGACCCAGCCTAAAAATGGGTGCCAGGAAATGTGTGTAACGGCCACCCAAATGATTTTAACCACATTGCGTAAAATTAATTCCTGCCAGATGAGATGACCGAGAAGAGCTGCCAACTTTATTATCCCGGACCGAGTAAGAAATGATTTCATCACGAGACAGTAGGATCGACACCTTGTGCCACATTTATTCAAATTCAGAAGATTAGATGGTTCGTCCATCTCGTTAGTATTCAAAACCATCAGTAATCAGCATTGGTGCTACAACAAAAAAAGTTCTGACATGCGAGCAAGAGGACGTGCAAGAAGAAAATGGACTGACAACATCGAAGGCATTGTACAATCACACAGAATACCATTATCCAGTCTCAGAAAAAATGCACTCGTGAACCGAAGTAGGTGGTCCGGAATTGAACCCACAACCTTCGGAGCCCGAGTCAGATGGCCTGACCACTTCACCACGGAGACTCCCCAAAAGAATTTAGACCAGTATATAAGTACTAAAGCTAATACATAACAGTACAAATGGCCTGATGCCAAGATATTAGGGGCGTTCATTTGAAACCCGTTCCAATGGCTTTATTACAAAAGCATGAAAGAAGCATTAATAGGTGTAGTAGAATTAAACAAAGCATTCATTTTGAATGAATTATGCATCATGGGTTGGTCAGAAGAAGTCGCCGTAGGCAATCAGGCAAGCATCCCATTGCTTAGGTAGGCGGCGAATGCTGTCTGCAAAAAAAGGATTGTGGTTGCTCACTGAACCAAGTTTACCGCGTTCATTACGTCTGAATCTGTGTGAAATCATTGCCCCTTGAGAGCTTTTTTAGAGGTCCGAACAAATGAAAATCACATGGTGACATATCAGGACTATAGGCTGGACGTTACAGAATTTCCCACTTCTTCCTTGCTAATGCTTCCTGTACAACCTGCGACATGTGGACGAGCATTATCGTGCAACAAAATCACACCGCTAGAAAGCATGCCGGGTCATTTATTCTTGATGGCTTTTTGCAGCTTGTCTAGTGTTTGCAAGTAGTGGGTAGAGTTGATGTTGACACCAGGTTCTTTAAAGTCGGCCAACAATAGCCCTTCATGCGCTCAGCATAACCTTACCAGCGGAAACCTTAACTTGCATTTTTTGGCTTTTGGTGATCCAGCATGCTTCCATTGCATGCTCTCTCTTTTGCTGCTCAGCTCAAAGTGGTGACATTATGATTCATCGCCTGCCACTATGCGGAAGAGAAATGCATCACCCTCCACTCTGTAACGCAGCAAGTGGTTCAAACACCATCCCATGCGTTCTTCTTTTTTGGTGGTTGGTCAACATCCGTGGTACCGTTATAGCAATTTTTTACGAACGACCTTTTGAATTGTCCCAATTGACACATAAAATTCTTTCGCTAGCGAACGTGTGCTTTGGCAACGGTTCATCTGTACTGCTGCATCAGTTTTGGCGATGGTTTTTTCTGTTGCAAAAATATGCGCTTGACCCGGCTGTCAAAGATCTGCCATGAACTGGCGTCCTTTCCGAAACATTCATGCCCAGTCTGTCACTGCTGTCTTCAACACACACTTGTTACCATACGCTGCCTGCATTCTTCAATGAATGTCCACTGGTCGACATCTTTCAAATGAAAGAAACTGAATCACCGCTCTTTGAGCTTCTTTGGACGGATTTTGGATCAACCCGGCCATTTTCTCAACAGTCAGAAACAGAACCTATGCATCATGGAACGATAAGCACTTGCTCTTTTATTCATTGTCAGAACTTATCACATGACTATGACATGATCATGTTCAACATACGCAATTACGCGCGGTGCGGCACAAACGGATTTCAAATAAACGCCCCTTATATATAGATTAAAAGATTATATGTGGACAACAGACAGTACATATAGACCACAGCCAGTATACATTAACTAGAGTCAGTATATATGAGATACAGCCATTACACAGGGAATCAGGCCAGTATGACAGTACTAAAGCTAGTACATAACAGTACATATGGCCTGATACCGATGTATATAGATTAAAGGCATTATAATAATAATAATAATAATTAAGTTGCATGTCCTTCACAGGATGTAGCATCAACCTCAGCATGTTCGCTGTTCGTGATTCCTGGGCAAATTTTACGTTCAGTAGTTTGCCATTGCTTTCTGAACGACCGGCTCCTATACCTTTTTCGAAAAAACCAGCACCGCTGTGTTTCGAACCCAGGTAAACGGGCTCACAAACCGCGTTCGCAAGCCCTTAGCCACAGAGACCAGTTAAAGGCATTATACGTGAACTAAATACAGTACATATGGAATTAAGTCAGTATGGCTGGATTAAAGCCAATGTGACCAGATTTAAATCACTAGGGCTGGATTATTGCAGGCAAAATTTCAGGCAGACCTATGCAAGTACCTCACTTTACTGGGAAAAAGCCTACAATATCACACAAGATATGTTTGAATCTATTTCCAGTTTTCTGTGTGAGAGCAATCTGTTTTTAGTTCTTGTGTGAGAGCAATATAATAGAAGAGTGGAGTGTATCTGTTTTTAGTTCTTGTGAGAACTGTTGAGCCTATTTTTAAGTCTGTTCTTTGTAAAAGCAATGGCAAACACCTGAATGTAAACTTACCCAAGAATCACAAACAGCCATAAAATGCTGGAGTTGACTGGTATGTCCTGTAAAGGATATGTAACTAATTTTAACTTTGTGAAAGATTTTTACAGTGAGATAATTGAGCCTATTTTTCAGTCTGTTCATGTGAAAGATTGTTACACTAGACATTTGAACCTGTGTTTCAGCTGATGAGTGCCATTCACCATGGAGTCATTGTTAATTCACGTTTTGCTAAAGCTCTCGAGGACAATGAAGAGCAATTGAAACAGATTACAGTGGAGCGCAGTGGCGGAGGTGTTTAGTGTCACGAAGTGGTGAAAGTGTCTGGCATCATGCAGTGGGACAACTGTGCTGCCAGCATTGGAAATAATGAAAACCTATGAAGAAAACATCTACTGAAATATTCAGCATTGTGCACAATTTACACAATCCTTGTCAATGATCTGTTCGATTATGCATATTTGTGATTGTCAGTATACTTTTGAGTTTCTATTGTAGTAAGATATTAAGAGACCATTTCAATGCCTTTCCAATATTTGTATAAACCAGTTGGCACTCTTTGGGTGATGTAATCCGTATCATGTAGGCCAACTTTACTTTGCACACAATTTTCTGGTACCATGTTTAGGGATACCAATTTAAAAGCAAATCTCTCTCTCAAAAGGGATTCAAACACATAACTTGTGGACCAGCAGCTGGTAGAGTCAGAGGTAGACTTGTGATACAAGTGGGGAGCTAACATCAGTAGCTGGTAGAGTTTGAGGTAGACTGTGATACAAGTGGGGAGCTAGCATCAGCAGCTGGTAGAGTCAGAGGTAGACAGTGATACAGGTGGGAAGCTAACATCAGCAGCTGGTAGAGTCAAAGGTAGACTGTGATACAAGTGGGGAGCTAACATCAGCAGCTGGTAGAGTAAGAGGTAGACAGTCATACAAGTGGGGAGCTAACACCAGCAGCTAATAGAGTCAGAGGTTGACAGTGATACAAGTGGGGAGCTAACATCAGCAGCTGGTAGAGTCAGAGGTAGACAGTGACACAAGTGGGGAGCTAACATCAGCAGCTGGTAGAGTCAGAGGTAGTTAGTGATACAAGTGGGGAGCTAACATCAGCAGCTGGTAGAATCAGAGGTAGTTAGTGATACAAGTGGGGAGCTAACATCAGCAGCTGGTAGAGTCAAAGGTAGACTGTGATACAAGTGGGGAGCTAACATCAGCAGCTGGTAGAGTAAGAGGTAGACAGTCATACAAGTGGGGAGCTAACATCAGCAGCTAATAGAGTCAGAGGTTGACAGTGATACAAGTGGGGAGCTAACATCAGCAGCTGGTAGAGTCAGAGGTAGACTTGTGATACAAGTGGGGAGCTAACATCAGTAGCTGGTAGAGTTTGAGGTAGACTGTGATACAAGTGGGGAGCTAGCATCAGCAGCTGGTAGAGTCAGAGGTAGACAGTGATACAAGTGGGAAGCTAACATCAGCAGCTGGTAGAGTCAAAGGTAGACTGTGATACAAGTGGGGAGCTAACATCAGCAGCTGGTAGAGTAAGAGGTAGACAGTCATACAAGTGGGGAGCTAACATCAGCAGCTAATAGAGTCAGAGGTTGACAGTGATACAAGTGGGGAGCTAACATCAGCAGCTGGTAGAGTCAGAGGTAGACAGTGACACAAGTGGGGAGCTAACATCAGCAGCTGGTAGAGTCAGAGGTAGTTAGTGATACAAGTGGGGAGCTAACATCAGCAGCTGGTAGAATCAGAGGTAGTTAGTGATACAAGTGGGGAGCTAACATCAGCAGCTGGTAGAGTCAGAGGTAGTCAGTGATACAAGTGGGGAGCTAACATCAGCAGCTGGTAGAGTCAGAGGCAGACAGTGATACAAGTGGGGAGCTAACAGCAGCTGGTAGAGTCAGAGGTAGTCAGTGATACAAGTGGGGAGCTAACATCAGCAGCTGGTAGAGTCAGAGGTAGACAGTGATACAAGTGGGGAGCTAACATCAGCAGCTGTTAGAGTCACGGGTAGACAGTGATACAAGTTTGGAGCTAAAATCAGTAAATGGGTGATTAGCAGTATTTCAGAGTGTACAAGAAGCACAAGAGAGAGATAGTGTTAGAAATCCATTTAAACCAAACTACATTGTGGAGATGGCACCTGATTGATCACATTTTTCAAACCTCTCCCAGCCAAGTCCCATAGTATTTACCAGAGAGACAAATGATGGCAAGCCTCTCCAAGTCAAGCCCCATATTACATATCAGAGAGACAAATGATGGCAAGCCTCTCCAACCCAAGCCCCATATTACATATCAGAGAGCCAAATGATGGCAAGCCTCTCCAACCCAAGCCCCATATTACATACCAGAGAGCCAAATGATGGCAAGCCTCTCCAACCCAAGCCCCATATTACATATCAGAGAGACAAATGATGGCAAGCCTCTCCAACCCAAGCCCCATATTACATATCAGAGAGCCAAATGATGGCAAGCCTCTCCAACCCAAGCCCCATATTACATATCAGAGAGACAAATGATGGCAAGCCTCTCCAACCCCAGCCCCATATTACATATCAGAGAGCCAAATGATGGCAAATCTTTTGAGCCACACATCATTACATATCAGAGACAAAAATAATAATGAATCTTTTGTGTCGTCCCTATTGTAAAAGGGGTCCATCATTTGTCGATTATGACTATGACAGCATAGTTATAACTTGACTACACAAAGTATTTCTTGTTTGTTCAGTCACTTTTAGATAAAATTCCATTTATTGATAATCCTTCGTATATCCTTAAATTTTGTGATATTGGCTCTGCCAGCATCACTATGTATTGACCACACAAAGTATATCTCGGATAAATTCATTTCTAATCTTCTGTAAATCCATATACTTTGTGATACTGGATGTGGCAGCATGGTTATACATTCAATTTGATATTTACGAGAAAGAAAACAAAATTCAACTTCGTTCATCCTACTTCTACAGTGTAAGTTATAAGTATGGTCTGTTGTTTTTGCAGATCTTGATTAACTTTCCTTTTTTTTGCTGTCTTTCGAGTTGTTCCTAAACACAACTGTTTATAAGTTTCTATCTGTGCTTGTCGAGTTTGGTTGAGTTTTATGGGCTCGCAGCTGATTGGAATTTTCTTTATTGCATTGAGTTGGTCCTGATGAGAAGCCGTCCTAAGGAGAACCTGCCAGATTCAGTAGCCTCCTAGTTCATTGCTTTCTCTAAAAAAGACTGGTTTTTGTGAGGACAGATTTGGTTATATCTTTTTTGATGATGTGTTTGGGGAGTCCTGAAAAGGACTAATCTTGAACTCTTTTAGTCCTCACATGGACTGGTTTTGGTCCTTATTTAGTCCTCAGAAGGACTGGATTTGATCTTAAATAGTCCTCATAAGGACTAATTCTACGTTTAAAAGAAAAAGTAAAAAGTACTTTTAGTAATAAAAGTACTTATAGTATTAAATTTGAATTCTTATCCCCTCCATTCTCTATATATCCATACACTCTGATATCTACTAAACGAGATGGAGCACTTCCAGTCATTCCCTGAGCATTATGGCATCACTTTTGTTAACCAGCATGGTTATGCATTGACCATACAAAGTATTTCATGTTTGTTCAAGCATTTTTAGATACATTCCTTATATTTCTAATCATCCATATGTCCTAATATTTTGTGATATTTGCTCTGTCAGCATGGTTATGCATTGACCATAAAAGTATTTATAGTTCATTGTCTTTTAGTTAAATTCTTTTCCCTCCAATCATCTCTATATCCATACAATTTAATATCTCGTAAAGGAGATGGATCACTTATAGGCATGCCCTAAGTATCATGGCATCACTTTTGTTAACCTGTCTCTTGTATCTAGCACAGGCCCTCAACTTGCACACACCAACCCTCAACCACCACACACCAAACCCTCAATCACCACACATCAAGCCCTCAACCAACACACACCAAACCCTCAACCAACACACATCAAACCCTCAACCAACACACATCAAACCCTCAACCAACACACATCAAGCCCTCAACCAAAGCATCAAGCCCTCAACCAACCCACATCAAGCCCTCAACGAACATACACCAAGCCCTCAGCCACCACACACCAAACCCTCAACCAACACACATCAAACCCTCAACCAACACACACCAAACCCTCAACCAACACACATCAAGCCCTCAACCAACACACATCAAGCCCTCAACCAACACACACCAAACCCTCAACCAACACACATCAAACCCTCAACCAACATACATACACCAAGCCCTCAACCAACACACATACACCAAGCCCTCAACCAACACACATCAAGCCCTCAACCAACACACATCAAACCCTCAACCAACACACATCAAACCCTCAACCAACACACATCAAACCCTCAACCAACACACATCAAACCCTCAACCAACACACATCAAACCCTCAACCAACACACATCAAGCCCTCAACCAACACACATCAAGCCCTCAACCAACACACATCAAGCCCTCAACCAACACACATCAAGCCCTCAACCAACACACATCAAGCCCTCAACCAACACACATCACGCCCTCAACCAACACATCAAGCCCTCAACCAACACACATCAAGCCCTCAACCAACACACATCAAACCCTCAACCAACACACATCAAGCCCTCAACCAACACACATCAAGCCCTCAACCAACACACATCAAGCCCTCAACCAACACACATCAAACCCTCAACCAACACACGCCAAACCCTCAACCAACACACATCAAACCCTCAACCAACACACATCAAGCCCTCAACCAACACACATCAAACCCTCAACCAACACACATCAAACCCGCAACCAACACACGCCAAACCCTCAACCAACACACATCAAGACCTCAACCAACACACATCAAGCCCTCAACCAACACACATCAAACCCTCAACCAACACACATCAAGCCCTCAACCAACACACATCAAACCCTCAACCAACACACATCAAACCCTCAACCAACACACATCAAGCCCTCAACCAACACACATACACCAAGCCCTCAACCAACACACATCAAGCCCTCAACCAACATACACCAAGCCCTCAACCAACACACACCAAACCCTCAACCAACACACACCAATCCCTCAACCAACAGACACACCAAGCCCTCAACCAACACACACCAAGCCTTCAAACAACACACGCCAAGCCCTCTGTAGACTTCTACATGATTGGTTGTATTGTGCAGCTAAAGTTGTCTACAGGGTCAGGGAGCCAGTCTCATACCAACCCTCCTTGTTTGCCCCTTATGACTCGCATTATTTACTTCCTTAATGGGCCCAGGTAACAGTCTGTCTCGATATCAATTGTAAACAATATAAAATAAAATGGAAGTATTGCAGCTTTATGGGACCAATTACTGAAAACACAGGACGTTGTGGCGACTGGCCTTCTTCAGCAAACAAATATACAAATCACAACATAAAAATGGGAGGAAGATGCTATAGTGACTATATTAAGGCATAATAAATGAAAGATGGGAAGATGAAAGTTTAGTCGATGGATCAACATCACGGCACACTGGTGTAACCCATAAGTGCTCCGTTCTCCTCCTAACTCAAACCTGAGTCTGGAGAAACTCAGCTCAGTGCATGAACTCCGTAGCACCGGCGAGGATCCTGAAATACTTTGGTTAGATTTTTAACTCGAAATTTTTTTTTGGGAAGATGAAAATAATGAACAAACGGTGCTACTTATATCAGAATCCCAGGCTATGAAACTGGGATTCTGAGATTAGTAGCACTTTTTGGTTATTTTTTTTTTCTATCTTATTTTCATTATTCTAATTTTGTTCATTTTTATATTCTTCTCATTCAATTGTGCTTTATTTTATATTGTTTACATTTCCACAAGCTTTACCACTGCTCCACTAATTTTATTCATGCTTTAACTATGTATCAATTGTAACACTTGTAAATGCATGCATATATTTATTTATTTTGTAATGGTTATATTATTTTTCTCATCTCCCACAATTATCATATATCTTTTCATATTAAAAAAATGTTTTACCGTTGTGTATTTGAACAAATGAAGATACAAATAATAGACTGCACATTTTATTGCCTGGCATATTTCGCTGTATATAGTCAGGTGCATACTGCATCATTACTTCAGCATATATTACAGCAACGTAAAATGAATCCTTTCAACTGAAATGCACAAATGACAGCAACGTAAAATGAATAATTTTAGCTGAAATGCACAAAACATTTCATTGGTTGTTTGTTTTTTGGTTTGCTCACTGTGAACCTGGGCATAGTCCGCGCCTGATTGACTTTTATGTGTGCATGGGCTAGCTTTCCCTGTTACCTAAGTCAAGGAGACGAAGCCAGCATTATAGTCCAGCAAGCCAGTGTAGGGGTTGAACCTGCTACCTTGCCATAATCACATAGGAAATTTAAGAGCCAGCGCTCTTATCCATTCGGCGACCTCCAGATTTTGTCACATGTGTCACTGTCATCACAGTTGTTGTAAAGAGACTATCATGTCGTTTAGTTTACATTGTTGCGGTTTACCCACTTGTATAGCAGATGCCTCTGCAAATCTCAACATGCCCAAATTCAGTTAAGTGGCGTGCTATGGAAGACTTGCTTCCCTCTGGCTGGTAGGTTTAGATTGCTGGCCAGAATTTCCATTGTCAGTTTCCTTATTCATTTAGGGATGTGTTCTGCTATTCTATTTTCTATCCGTCCTTTTATTCTGCCTTATGTACATGGACTGGCATTTACTTTGAAATTGATGTTAGGAAAATAAGTCAACTCCACCATTGATTGGATATTTGTGATTTTGTAAGTAATTTTACATTCAGTAGTTTGCCATTGCTTTCTGAATGGTGGATGCTCATACCATTGTGAAAATCCACACAAATTGATCTGCTTCAGATTGCCTGAGGCAGATTCTGAAACCTATGTCGAGATTGTGAAACTGCATTCACCACACCTATGCCACGAATGCAGATTGAAATTGATATATGTAGTTACGTATGGCATATGGCTGCCCTTATTAGGGGTCTCTCTTGAGGGGCTAAAGATCAAGCCACCTGCCTCACACTGAAGGCGATGGGTTCATTTTTGAACTGCCTTGTTCAGATCACAAGTGCAGTAGTTTCAGAGACCTATGGGGGGTCGTTGTTGGAGCTGTGGAGATCATGCTCTGCAGACAGAAGACAGTCATATGGGACAGTACCTGGTGCAGTGAAATGATCCTCATACCTTGACCCCTTCAAGAGCATATTCTGGTGAGTGACCATATGCTGGAGATATGGGACAGAACCTGATGCGGTGAAATAATCCTTATACCGTGACCCCTTCAAGAGCATCTTCATGGCAAGTGACCGAATGCTGGAGATATGGGATAGAACCCGGGCAGTGAAATGATCCTCATACCTTGACCCCTTCAAGAGTATCTTCATGGCGAGTGATCGAATGCTGGAGATATGAGACAGAACCTGATGCAGTAAAATGATCTTCATAGCAAGTGATCGAATGCTCGAGATATGGGACAATTCAGTGCAGTGAAATTATCTTCATATCTTGACCCCTTCAAGTGCATCTTCATGGCGAGTGACTGAATGCTGGAGATTTAGGGTAGAACCCAGTGCGATGATATAGATTCTCATAACTTCACCCCTTCATGGTAAGTGACCAAATGCTGGAGATATGGGACAGAACCCAGTGCAATGAAATGGATTCTCATAACTTGACCCCTTCGAGAGCATCTTCATCGTGAGTGACCAAATGCTGAAGATATGGAACAGAACCTGGTGCAGTGAAATGATCTCATACTTTGACCCCTTCAAGAGCATCTTCATGGCGAGTGACCGAATGTAGGAAATGTAGGATAGAACCCAGTGCAATGAAATAGATTCTCATAACTTGACCCCTTCAAGAGCATCTTCATGGCGAGTGATCGAATGCTGGAGATATGGGATAGAACTTAGTGCAGTAAAATGATCCTCATACTGTGACCCTTCTAAGAGCATCTTCATGGTAAGTGACCAAATGCTGGAGATATGGGACAGAACTCGGTGCAGTGACATGATTCTCATACCTTCACCCCTTCATGGTGAGTGACCAAATGCTGGAGATATGGGATAGAAAGCGGTGCAGTAAAATGATCCTCATACTTTGACCCATTCAAGAGCATTTTCATAGCAAGTGACTGAATGGTGGAGATGTTGTTACGGCTGATTTGTTTTGTGAATAAAGCAAGTGGTATGAATCTCTAAGTAAATTTACATGCCTCATAAATAAATGGAATATGATAACTCTGGCTGTACAGCTTTCCACTGCTGTTGGGTGAACCCAGGGAATACTCATGTGAGGTAATTGTATGACAGAATTATGAACAAATAATATGAGAAATTTACATCACAAGTTATACCTGATCTGACCTACGTATGTGGTAATTGTATGTCAGAAATTTGATAAAATAGTAAGTGACATCAAATGTTATACCTGATCTAATGCACACATGTGATTATTGTATATCAGAATTATGGTAAAATATTAGTAGTAATTTACATAAGATATTATGATACCTGATCTAATGCTCGTGCGTGGTGATTGTACATCATATTTTTTATAAAAATATTTTTCCATCAAATGTTATGATGCTTGATATAATGTGATAGAAAGTGACTTCATACATTCAATAAATGTGGAAATATTGAAACTGGTTTGGCTTTGATTGATTGCTAACCATGTCTTTCGTTTATGCCAGGAGATAATCAATAATTAATGTTGTCTTTCACAGGTAAAGTGGGCACTTATTCATGACACTAAGGCACATTAAAAAATGGGAGTCTGGCATGTACTATATCTAACATGGGAATAGAAGTTGAGGCTGTGGCGGCAGTTTTAAAAGGAAAGGGCAGCACAACCAGACATGAGTTTGTAACTGACTCACAGAGTATGCCTCGAAAAGTGGAAGCTGGCATGTTCATGTGGAGTGGCTATCATTGGCCAGCAGGATGGAAAATGCGAGCATATCATGGATATCTGCTCAGGGTGTGCTGGACAATGAACAGGCTGATAGATTCGCTGCTGCTGCCTCTCTGGGTGGAGAGCTACTTTATGATAAAGATGATGTGGTGAAGACTGTGGAATCTTGCAGAGAATGCAGCTAAGAGTATTCATATCTGGAAAGACTGGCTCAGGTGGTAGCATGTAGAGGGTCTGTTTGATACTAAATGCGTAGAAGAATAGCCTGACTGATCTTTCATAAAATTATTACTGGAAGAATCTGCGTGGTGTGTGACAGTAGATGGTGTTAACTGCTTTCTGTTAGTGCTGAATGTTGGGAGGCGCTCACCAAACCCGACACCCCACATTGTGCCAACAGCTTTGGGTGGAGAAATGCAGTTGCAAGGGTATAAGCCTTACCCTAGTTTGAGGAAATGCAACCTAAAGACTAAATGTCATGGCAGGGTAGATGAGATCTTAAGCCTTGGTCGGCAACTGGACTAGGATGGAAGCTCCGACAGGCGGACAGTTAGAGCATTGCTTAGCTGATCTGGCGGCTTCTCTTGTTCCAGACTATTGGTGTTACCTTTCCTCTGAAGTAAACTAGGCAGGCCAAGAGGGGATCATGCTGCATGGGCAACACATGGCCTCTAAATTCAGCCCAGACTTTGTCCTATTGAAGAGAGGTATGGAACATGTGTAGGCCAAGTGCAGTAATTTCAGTTCTTAAATTCAGTGTAGGTATAGAACAATGACTGGAGATGAAGACGATTCTGATATGTAACTAACCAGCTGCCAACCGGTACATTCAGCATCCACACACCTTGATACTGGGAGAGTAAAGTAAGAGGTCTATTTTGACACCACGAGACCTTACATTACTATTACTGTTCTAAAATGTCACTGTGACATAAGATACTGAAGGTGTTTTTGGGCGTTCACTTGATTGTGAAAGGGTTAAGGTGTCTGTGGTAAAGGGGATACAACTGCAGTTCATAATCCTGCATACCGTGTGTAAAACACAGCTGCTGGCAATTTGGAAGCAGACTGCCTTTCATTGGTTTCCATACAATGGTATGAGTGCCGGTCATTGGGAACAGAAAGCAATGACAAACTACTGAACACCAAGAAATTACAAACAGCCAAAAATTGCAGGAGTTCACTGCAACGTCCTGTAAAGGATATGCAACTAATGTAGTGTAATCCTCCTTCTGTATTCATCCGGAGTTTTTTTTCTGATGTGATTGCGCTGTGCCTGTTTACAGCAGAGCTGCATTCTTGCGCCGTTAGGCCGACACATCCGACTTCTGCTGGCATTTGAACCTTCCCAGGGTAGTGTAATCCATTCACGTGTTACTTCGTTTAGCAGCACTGGGCTGAATTTTCCATGTGGATTTTACCAGTGCCACTCACCATTAGGTGAGGTATGTGTAATTAACATCTCCAAGTCAAGGATGAGAAGACAACAATTTAGTCCGATTTATCAGTTTGTATGCTGGCACCTTTCTGTGCCATGACAAGAGGCTGTTGAGAATCTTCTCGCAGGCTTCCTTTATCTCTCTTTCCACAAAACTTTCCTGTTGTCATATGTTCCAGATTTTCTCCTCTCATGATGTGGCCAAATATTGATGACTCTGTCTGATATTTGTGATACATTGTCTTTGTCTTAACCTCTTTCAAAATGTTTAAATTCTCATTTGGCTGTCCATGAGATTCTCTCTAAATTTCACAATGAGCGAGGCAAACAAAAATGCTCTCAGTACTTGCTGTGGAAGATATAGAGCATCTAATCTGCTTACTTCATGAGAAGTGTTGCAGCTGTTGGAAAATAGTGATCTAATCTGTTTGCTTCATGAGAAAATGTGAAAGATCTATTTACTTAATAAGAAGCGTTGCATGTATTGAAAGATATAGGTTTTTCTCTTGATGAGAAAATGTAGATGATCTAATCTGTTTATTCATTAAGTGTTCCAGTAATGAAAAAAAAAAAAACAAGTAGAAGATCTAATCTGTTTACTTTCTGAGACAATGTAGTAGATCTAATCTGTTTACTTCATGAGAGAATGTAAAAGATCTAATCTGTTTACTACATGAAAAAAGTAGATCATATCAGTTTACTTCATGAGAAAATGTAGAGGATTTAATCTGTTTACTTTATGAGAAAATGTAGAAGAGATATATCTGTTTACTTCATGAGAGAATGTAGATCTAATCTGTTTACTTCATGAGAAAAAGTAGATGATCTAATCTGTTTGCTTCATGAGAGAATGTTGAAGATCTAATCTGTTTACTTCATGAGATAATGTAGAAGATGGAATCTGTTTACTTCATGATAAAATGTAGAAGATGTAATCTGTTTACTTCATGAGAGAATGTAGATGTAATCTGTTTACTTCATGGGTGAATGTAGATCTCTGTTTACTTCATGAGAGAATGTAGAAGATGTAATATGTTTACTTCATGAGAGAATGTAGAAGATCTAATCTGTTTACTTCATGAGAGAATGTAGAAGATCTAATCTATTTACTTCATGATAAAATGTAGAAGATGTAATTTGTTTACTTCATGAGAGAATGTAGAAGATCTAATCTGTTTACTTCATGAGAAAATGTAGAAGATCTAATCTGCTTACTTCATGAGAGATTGTAGAAGATCTAATCTAATCTGTTTACTTCATGAGAGACTGTAGAAGACCTTATCTGTTTACTTCATGAGAGAATGTTGAAGATCTAATCTATTTACTTCATGAGAAAATGTAGATCTAATCTGTTTACTTCATGAGAGATTGTAGAAGATCTAATCTGTTTACTTCATGAGAGACTGTAGAAGATCTAATCTGTTTACTTCATGATAAAATGTAGATGATGTAATTTGTTTACTTCAAGAGAAGTGTTGCAGCTTCACTGTTCTAGTTTCAAAACTAGATATATGTCACAAACACAACATTTTAATCCAGGGAATACTATTTCAAACAAGAACAGGGATGCAGAGGTGTTTCCAAGGCACCAGGGCCAGGTTATATACTGGCCAAGACCTATTGACGCGTCCTCGTCGAGCGTCCTGGGCAACAGGTCCCTTCGGGGTCCTGGCTAAAGTCAGTAGGATCGCCGATTCCTCTGAAGTCGGAGAGTGTCTGCCTGTACGGCGAGGAACCACCAGTCTGTACACCAATAAGCCAGACGTGGGACAACGGATACTCACGCAAACCTCAGGTCCTGTATGACATCACACTGATGTTGGACAACAGGATGCCTTCATCCGACATACAGGACTTCACGTTGGAGCTTAAGCCAACGAACACAAGCAAGCAAACAAGAACACACTCATAAAATGATATGAAACACGTAAAGTTTAATCAAAGAAAACTAAATAATGAAAGAAGTGTAAATTAAATAAGAAAATAAGCTTGACATTGTCATGTTCTATTCTTGTGGTGAATTTGAATAACAAAGACACAAACAATAGATTGCTTGATTTATTGCCTGGCATATTTCGCTGCATCTTGTCAGGTACATAGTGCAGAATTCCCACAATATACAGTAAAATAACTAGATAAATCATTTTAAGCTGAAATAAACACATGTTCGCACAGTAATGTCAATTGTTTACCACAGTAATTTTAAACTGACTATCAAGCCTATCTGTTTGCATAAAACTGGCCTATGTAGATTAATCATTATGGCTTCTGCAAACTTTAACAAGTGACTATTTTGTGTGTTAACTGATTGCCTGCCAAACAAAAAAGTGGTCATACCCAAACAGAAATTCAAGGCAGAAAATTTGAAGAAGGGGTTTGTCACAATAATGATTTTAAAATGGTTAAAATGGTAGCAGATGCATTGTATTACATATCAAATTAAAGAGAATTGCACAGGGAATCTGACAGTGTTAATAATTAATTGATAGGTTACAAATATTATGACAATAATGAGAGTTTTAGTAATAACAATTGAAATTAAAGTGTTAAAAATTATGAAAAAAATTCACTTACCAAGGCGTTATTTTCTATCCGAAGCCGCTAATCCAGTTAAATTTAGTGAATTATGTTACACACACCAGTTGTTTCCAAGAATATCACAAGAACTGCTCCATAACACGAATAAACCACAATGAAATCATCAAATTATGAAGCACATAATTTTCACACAAAATGGAAAAGCCATCATATTCTTAGTAAATTTCACTGTTAGATTTTTAAAAAATATTATGACCGTCTTCTAAATAATTATCTGACAACTGCACAGGTTCGTTTTAGAATCTTTCACAAAATCCTTTACATCACAACAACTATAATATAAAACTGTTTAAAACGGTAATTTTATTAAAATATATGAGGTCCAGAACCATTTCGAATCACAACAATCATTTGGAATCTCTTGCCATGCATGTTAATCTTGTTAGCCATGCGTGATTGTGCACACGAACGGAAAGGAAATCTTTTCTTGTGAAGTTTAATTCAATGGGACACTAAAAATTGTGGACTAAAACGGAGAAACGGACCAATTAGAGCACTATATATACGGAGCCGATGAGTCGGATTTTGGGTACCAAATTTGGGCTCTAGAACCGACCATTCGGTCTCCGGCAGGTAATCAGTAAAACAACACATGAAAGGCACTGTTTCTATCAATCACATGGCCGGTTTCCAACATTGAAGGGGAAGGCAGAGAAGTAAATACCTGGATGGCTTGGCTCCATGGTATGGTCGAAACAAGACCACTGAACTGATCCATGACTCTGGTGATCGTACAAGATGGCGAAACATGAGCATCAAAGCTTATCGGCATGGCCCATGATGATGACGATTATAATAATAATAATAATAATAGGAACAGGAGAACAAGAAATATGTTAAAACAAATGGCATGTGACAACATGCAATCATAAAAACACACTAATCAACATAAGCAAGAACAAATCAGTTATTTTCCTGAAACATATTGTATGTTAAAACAAATGTTATGTGACAACTCGCAATCATAAAAACACACTAATCAACATAAGCAAGAACAAATCAGTTATTTTCCTGAAACATATTGTATGTTAAAACAAATGTTATGTGACAACTCGCAATCATAAAAACACACTAATCAACATAAGCAAGAACAAATCAGTTATTTTCCTGAAACATATTGTATGTTAAAACAAATGATATGTGACAACTCGCAATCATAAAAACACACTAATCAACATAAGCAAGAACAAATCAGTTATTTTCCTGAAACATATTGTATGTTAAAACAAATGATATGTGACAACTCGCAATCATAAAAACACACTAATCAACATAAGCAAGAACAAATTAGTTATTTTTCCTGAAATATATTGCATGTTATAATATTGCATGTCCAATGCAGACATTACTGTCAATGCCATATTGATATTTTATCAACTGCATGTTCAGTAGTTTGCCATTGCATTCTAAATGAGAAGCTAACATTTAAGTCCAACTTACAGCCGGTTTAGGAGCTGAACCATTTACTCCAGTGGTTCTCAACCGGTGGGGAATTCCCCCCCCCCCCCCCAGGGGAAAATTTTAAGGTTTCCAGGGGAGGGGGGGGGGGGGGGGGAAATGAAGACCATTTCAAGATCGCGTTAATACAAGAACTGATTATTTGATATTGTTTTTCCCTTCATACTTTACAGTTATGTATGCCTCATCCTTCTAAAATTCATTTTATAAAGTAAGTAGATCCACAAATCATGTTTTATGTGGATGTCTAGACTTGTTTTAGTATATGCTATTAAATTTACCTTCCATTTTTACGTATACTGTGTAGGGGTGGGGGAATTTTAGATAGGAAATATGAAAGGGGGGGGGGGGGGGGGATGACGTTCTAAAAATACAGTGAAGGGGGGGCAAGGGCCAAATTTTTTATAGGAAAGGGGGGGGGGGAATGACGTTATGAAAATATGGTGAAGGGGGGCATGGGCCAAAAAAGGTTGAGAACCACTGATTTACTCCACCATCAGTGCACCAAAAGTTTAAAAACAGGTACTCTTTATCTTTCTGGCCACGTGGATGTCTATACTGCACGTAGGAACTTTTGATTCAAATCTCTTCAATGAATGCATATCAAAAAGGCACATATCAATACTTCTAAGCTTATACAGTGCAAACCGCTTAAGACAATCTCGGATGTGACAAATTTATGTTGTGATGAACAATATTGTATTGTACGTTGTAAATGCATTACTATATGCTTGAACTCTTATAAGAGGAACTTCTGATAAGAAGAACTATTTCTTGGATCCCAGGTGAGTTCGCCTGATCAGGTCTGCACGGTACCATGTATAGATACAATTTATTTTTTATAATATACCAAGCACATATAATGTATATAATTTTCTATTTAATAAATATTTCAACAATATATACAGCTTTCTTTTATTAAATATGTCACCGATAAATCTAGTTCCTGCTTGATAAATATGCGTGCACATATGCATACACACATATGATACAAAGAAAAAGGTGTCTTTGAATTCAGAAAAATATATAATTTTCAATGAATAAATATACAACACACGTGTAATTTCCATTGAATAAGTACACAAAATGCACATACAATCGTCACAATGAGGGAAAGTTAAGAAAACAGACTCTGATATAGAAACTCAAGTCTGTAAGGTGTTGAAACTGAAGTCTGCTAAAAATTTGAAACTCACGTCTGTAAGACATCACAACTCAAGTCTGTAAGACATCAAGACTCAAGTCTGTAAGACATTGAAACAACGCAAGAAAACAATTCTCCCACTGGTCTGATTAAGACAATCTATGGAAAGAAAAACTTGCTGATCTTGCATCTATTTCCAGGTATGATGAATTATTATTATTTATTATTTCCTGTGTTAGAAGCCAGGATTTCTCGTTACAGTGCTTTTGAAATTTGTGTGTGGATTCCGTATGATTCTAGAGAGTTATGTGTGCCTGTGAAGGTTGGATGCTATTTTCCTACATCCAGTTTACTCTTATACTACTCAAAACAATGTTTTCACGTAGCGAATTTGAACAACGAAGACACAAACCATAGATTGTACGATTTATTGCCTGGCATAATTCGCTGCATCTCGTCAGGTACATACTGCAGAAGTCACACAGAGTAAAATAGCTAGATACATCTTTCAAACTGAAATATACACATGTTCGCACAGTAATATCAACTGTTATCCATGGTAATTTTAAATGGGCTATCATGTCTTTCTGTTTGCACAAAACTAGCCTATGTAGATTAATCATGATGGCTTCTGCAAACTTTAACAAACGACTATTTTGTGTATGAAACATGCAAAAAGCGCCGTCTCTATCAATTACATTGACCGGTCTCCAAGACATGACGTGCAATGGATGACGCCGTAAGTTTTTAATTGTGGTGTGTCAGCCTTTCCATGATCCCATCGCCTGTGAGTAGTATCTTGTCAATCCAGCTGGGTATGTGTTCAACAACCCTGCAGTGTAACTGCCACTCTGTTCTGCTGATGTAGGTAGACTCGCACCTCTCGTTTGTTAAAGTTTGCAGAAGCCATAATGATTAATCTACATAGGCCAGTTTTGTGCAAACAGAAAGACATGATAGTCAATTTAAAATTACCATGGTAAACAATAGATATTACTGTGCAAACATGTGCATATTTCAGCTTGAAAGATGTATCTAGTTATTTTACTCTGTATTGTGTGACTTCTGCAGTATGTACCTGACGAGATGCAGCGAAATATGCCAGGAAATAAATCGTACAATCCTATGCTGCTGTATATGTTTCTTTAATGTCAGTAATATTTCGTGAGGATTCTGAAACAATTTACATGGTTTGGCTCACAGTCTCAGCCAACTTTCCTGAAGCTTCTAGGACGTCAGTGACATATCAACAGTTACAGAAAGGCACTTAAATATTGCTTGAACAGGCAGAAGTAAAATGGTTAGCCTATCACAACCGTTAACAGGTATGTGAAGCTGTTAATGTGTGGCCAAAAACATACAGAATATACATGTCTGCACACATATGTATGTGGTGGTGCACATATGTATTTATTTGTGTACGTGTGTGAATGGTGGAAGGGAAGGAGAGAGAATGAGAGAGAGAATGAGAAGACAATGAGGGAAGGAGAGTGAGAATGAGAGGGAGAGAGAATGAGAGAGGGAGAGAATGAGAGAGAGAGAAATAGAGGGAAAGAGAGGAATGAGAGAGGGAGAGAGACATAATGAAAGAAGAAGAGGAGAGAGAGGAAGGTAGAGAGAATGAGAGAGGGAGCAAGAGAGAATGAGAAAGGATGAGAGAAAGAGAGAATAGGAGAGACACAATGACAGAGAGAGAATGACAGAAAGTGTTAATTATTGATTCTTCATGTCAGAGTTTCCAAGCTCACACCCATGAACCAGATAAGGCAGTGGTTCTCAACCGGTAGGGAATCCCCCCCCCCCCCACCCTCAGGAGGGAATTTTAAGGTTTCTGGGGGTGGGGGGGAATTAAGACTATTCCAAGATTGCATTAATACAAGAACCGATTACTGTATATTGTTTTTCCCTCTATATTTTACAGTTCTGTACTTCTCGCCCTTCTGAAATTCGTTATATAACATAAGTAGACCCACAAATCACGTTTTATGTAGATGTCTAGACTTGTTCTAGTATGTGTTATTAAATTTAGCTTCCATTTTTATGTATATTGTGTATGGGGGAGGGGAGGATTTATAGGGAGGAAATACGAAAGTGGGGGGAGGGGGGAGGTGACATTCTGTACATACGGTGAAGGGGTGCGTGAGCCCAAAAAAGGTTGAGAACCACTGAGATAAGGCCTAGCAACATGAATGCCATATCTTTGGCGTGACAACAGTTTGTCAAAGAACATGCATAACTAAACAAAACATGTCAAAAATACAGCAATCATTAATAAGACTTCATAAAATGTTGTTACTTAAGTGCTTTGTCAGAAAATAATGCAAAACAATAAAGATTTTAAATGATGAAACTAAATATCTGTGTACAAGGTCTTTCCAGACGATTGTTTAGTTGAATAATTTGGCAATACTGAAAGACTTGACACTGTTTTCTTAAAACCACACTGGATACAATGTTGAAGATAGATAAGCCAGGGGTAAGCAGCTATACAAGTGGGAAAATAACAACAAGAGATGGACATACATTAGTCTGTCAGAGTGTACAACCAGAGCCACAGATGAAAGTATGGTACATTGTTATCTGGCAGAATGAGTTCAGAGGAGGGGAAGTAACAAAGTGTTATGTTTGTAATAAATAGTGCAACTGCCATTCTTGTGTACACGTATAATCTAAGAAGTGAAAGGTGAGATGATATGGGTCCTTTCGTCAATTAAGTTCATTAAATTATATTACTATTGCACCAGGTTTGACCCATCTGGCCTTATATCTCTCTGCAGAAAGGCCAGCCGCCCGCTAAGAACATTGCACAAAGCACAAACTCCGTACCTGGATATTTTTGCCAAATTTGATGCTCCTTCCTTAACCATGATCGAGAATGTGTCACTCAATATGTGAATCCGTGAAATAACCGGGTATATATAAATCTAAGTGAAATATTACACAAACAAACAAGGCTTGTACAACTTGCCGGAATAAGCCTTTACCATCACGTTGGTTTGCATACAATGGTATGAGTGCAGGTCATTCAGAAAGCAATGGCAAACTACTGAACATAAACTTTCCAAGAAATCACAAACAGCCAAAAAAAGCTGGGGTTGACTGGGATGTCCTTTGAATGATATGCAACTAACTTTGCCATGCACCAGAGCAGGAAACCCATTGAGAAAACAAATGCAAACTTCACATATTCAAAGTAAATAAAGAATGAGGAGCCGTGAATGTGCTTAGTTTCAACTTTCTCCTGTAACTCCTTCGTAGTCAAGGTAAAGACATCTAACCAGATTCTTTTATATCTCATGAAAATATGTTTTTTTTTGTGTGTGTGCATATCCTATTTACAGGACATTGCAGTCAACACCAGCATTTTTTCAGCTGCTGTTGATGTCTTGGCAAGTTTTACGTTCAGTAGTTTGCCATTGCTTTCTGAACGACTGGCTCACATACCTTTCCGTAAGAAACCAACACGACGTGATCTGCTGCCGAATCTCACGCAGTTGTGTTTCATAAGTGAGTAAACGGGATTACGAACAGTGTCCTTAATCCCTTCGTCAGGGAGACCGGCATGAAATTATTACACAAATAAAATATATAAATCTTAAGAAACATTAACAAACAAGGAATGTTTATACATCTAAGGAAAGCATGACATAAATAAAATATGTGTAGATGTCATGGAGATATTACACAGACAAAACAGGCTGATACATCTCATCAAAATATGTCACTAACAAAAGAGGATAACACATCTCATGAAAATACTACACAAACAATATATGTATAGATCTTATGAAAATACTACACAAATAATATATGTATAGATCTTATGAAAGTATTAAACAAACAAAATATGTATAGATTTTATGAAAATATTACACAAACAGAAAAGGCTAACCAATCCTGACATAAACAAAAACACCATCGAATACTGGCAATGATAATACTCTACATTCAACCTTCTGGAAACATGAACTGCGATGGTTTGATTGGACGATGTTGCTGCTAATTGTGTCACACTTGTCAACATTCTGGAATCATGAACTGCGATGGTTTGATTGGACGATGTTGCTGCTAATTGTGTCACACTTGTCAACATTCTGCTGCCTAGAATTTCTGCTGCACCTGTTGCTTGTAGTGGCAGTGATGCTGTGAGAGCCTGAAAACAATGGTATAAAAATTCTTTAGGAATTTATCTCTATGATGAGTCTGATACTAGATCAAACAGCACTCCATGTGTGTGTGGTTTAATGTCACCTTTACTTCCCAGGACATTTCCTAGTATGTATTCTAGGCTGTTTGATGCTGGGCTCATAACTTGCCACAGTGAGGGAAAGACTGACCACCTATTTCTCCTTGCTCTCAGGCTTACAACATGTGATGGCCCTATTACATTACAGACATAGCAGGAAATTGTTTTGGGACAAATGTTAACTGATTCAGTGCCGAAGGATAATATATCGCCACATGTGACCTCTCATTTGGACAGAAGGATGATATATCGCCATACTAGGGTTATTATGTTATTTGTTTTGTTTCTTGATATCTTCCGCAATTTAAATGCTCAGTGAATGCACATGTACATTATAATACAGGTTCATTTGATTGTGCACCATGTTTGGTCCAAACCTACTTTTTAGTTTGGCACTAAATCAGTTACTTATAATTTTAGGCTAATTTGATCTCGGAGGCCAGATAAATTTTAAAAGAAATCTCCGCCTCAAGAGGGATCAGAACAATTCCCGACTGGACCAGCATGACTGTCACAGTGCTGTCACACCTTTCATTATTCACTGCGATGTTAAACTATGGTCTGATGTTAAACTATGGTCTGATGTTAAACTATGGTCTGATGTTAAACTGTGGTCTGATGTTAAACTGTGGTCTGATGTTAAACTGTGGTCTGATGTTTCCTTTGGCTGCTTGAACTCTTTCAGTCTCTGAAGGTTTCTGCTGCAGAAGTCCAAGGGAGAAAATTACCATGAAATGGCTATGAACAAATCAGGAGTTTATTGCTGCCGAAGCTAAATACACAGAAGTGATCACCAGTGAAGACAGATGTATTTAGTTTGCTCAAATGTAAAGAAGTACCAGAACTCATTACATGATGGCTGGGAGTCTTCAAAAATAACAAATCACACAACACACATAGCTTGGATCTAAACAGGTTAACTGTTGATTGTCAATAACGATTCATGAGAAAGAACCAATCACACAACACACATTGTTTGGATGTAAACAGGTTAACTGTTGATTGTCAATAAAGATTCATGAGAAAGAACCAATTACACAACACAAATTGTTTGGATCTAAACAGGTTAACTGTTGATTGTCAATAACGATTCATGAGAAAGAACCAATCACACAACAAACATTGTTTGGGACTCAGTTAAGTTTAGTCGAAAGATCAACATCATGGCACACGGCTGTAATCCATAAGTGTTCCGTTCTACTCCTAACTCAAGCCTGAGTCAGGAGAAACTCAGCTCAGTGCACGAACTCAGTAGCACTGGCGAGGATCCTGAAATAATTTGGGTAGATTTTTAACTATTTTGCCTGGCAGCGCCGTTAGGCTACTCTTTTTCAATTCCCAACTGCCAAGGGATTTTTTAGGTGCGCAACAATACACACGGGTGTCTGATCTCACTACCCAGAGACCAGGGGACATTTTTTGTTACTAGAAGTCAACGTGAAAAAAATTCTGGCCCTTACCGGGGCTTAAACCCGGGACCTCCAGCTGTCGAGGCGGACACCATACCTCGAGACCACTCAACAAATTAACTGTTGATTGTCAATAAAGATTCATGAGAAAGAACTAATCACACAACACATGTTTTTTTTAAAATATTGTTTATCCCTTACAGGACGTTGCAGTCAACACCAGAATTTTTCAGCTGCTGTTGATGTACTAGGCAAGACCAGACACATTATTTGGGACTCAAAAATTAACTTGATTATCAACAAAGAGCTTTGTAATTCTTCTTCTGCTGTCTTCTTTTTCCACTGGAGTATAGGCAATCAACCAACACATGCCCAGCCATCCTATGTCCTTCCCATGATTCATTTCTCTTCTCCGTGTGTTTGCAGGTTCCCTCTATGTCTTTCCCATGTGGATTCCAGAGAAAGAACTTTCTAGTTATACTATTATCAGGTACCGGTCATTATGGCACTGGACAGTTGCGTTGTTTTTTAACCATTTCTTCTTTACTTAAGAGATGGATAATTTCATCTCTTGTGTGTAATTTTTGCGACAGGATGTAAACCAGGAGTTTCCTTTTTTCTCAAGATTTTCGTTGGTGCTAGAGTTCATGCATCTGAGCAAATCCATCCTTAAGTGTATTGTGCAGTGTGTGGGTTACTGTGTTGTGTTTTGGTTTTTCCATCATGGCGGACCAACGTATGTGCCTCATACAGAAGGCAAACAAACCTCAAAGTCAATGACTGGAGCCAGATGATTCAGGCTCAAATACATTCGTCCGGGCCTCAATAATACTTCTATATTGGAATTGTGCAAGCGCAAAGCAATGAGGCCCCATTCTGGAAAGCCTGGCGTACATGAATGATATTGTAGCACTTCAGGAGATGAGATTGGATATTAATTCACATCATACAGCCAGCTTCAACTGCTTTTACAATTAACTAACTATTATCAGGTTTTCTCAATATGTGTCCTATCTAGTGTCTGTGTTGTTTTTTATTCAATGAAATCTGTGTAGTTTTATCCCTAAGCTCCACATTAGTTGTCGTTGGTATTGTGTGTGTGTGTGTGTGTGCACATTTCTTGCTTTCAACTCAAGTGTAGACCACAGATGTGCTACTATTTCTAGCGCACTGGACTGATTTTTTGCATGAGGGCTAGCTTTCCCAATAACCAGTGTACCTCGCAGCCCAGAACTGAACCCATAACTTTCATATCACGAGACATGTGGCATAACCACTTCACCATGAGAGGCTCACCCAGACAGTTTTGGCAGACAAACCACGATGACACTGATCCTTTTACCTGATTAATACCTTCAAACCGTAGTCTCAGAATGAAAAGGTCTGTCTGGCTCATGGTAGAACTTGTATTTCATCTGCACAGTTGGATAGTTTCTAAGAGGAGAGGCACTTGCAACTTCCAACGCCTCTTGACGATGAGGATGTGATAAGGCACCCTCAGGTCCTTCATAACCCAGGTAGTCAGGCCTAGTTGTGCGATGATATCTGGATGTCTTCACGGTGTAATCCTTGAGTGGTCTGGCCAGGACTTCGGTCTGTGGACAGATATTTTATAAGTAGACATAGTAGTATTCCACGCTTTTCAATAGAAATGTTTGATATTATTCACATATCCCTGGAAGCCAAGGAGATGTGGCTTTATTGAAGAATTGGACAGCCAAAATGAGCAATCTGGACATTGTGAGGGAAGCTCATTTGCAAAGACAACTTATCTCAAACACCAGAAAGAAGTAGTCATCATTTTTGACTACAATATGAGAAGACAAAAACTGGAAAGATTTGTGGAATGAGAGATAGAGGAAAACAGCATGAGCAGATTCTTGAAAGACTTGTGGCATGGCATGGAAGGGAGTCAACACACGAATTAATCCATGACACTGGAGATCACAATTTATGGAGAGGCTTGGTTGCCCACGCCAGTCGGCAAAGCGCTAGATGATGATACTGGTGTCACTGCCATGTACCATGATGATAAGTGTAGACGGTCATGTCTCGCCATCTCTCACACGCTCATAATCTTGGATTAGGTCTTGGATTATGCTATATGGCCAGGCATTCCAGGTATTCATCTTTTTGCCTTTAACTTGCTCTTTCCTATACATTTTGCCAGTTGTCACTATGTTTTCAAGCTTCTTTCTCCTTATCATGTCCCCAAAACACTTTGATTGTCAATATCTAATTTCTCTATTCAATTTACGATTTCATTTGTTTCTTGAAGGCCTGCCTCATTCGTTTTTTGTCTACCTTTGATTATAAACAACAGAGAAGTGTATTGAAACTTTACCAGACAGACAGAAAAACAAACAGATCATCCAACAAGAACTGCATATTGAAGAAGATTGGTTATTAAGACAAACAAAATGTTTTATTAAGACAAACAAAAATGAGAATAATGAAATATTTTGGACATATTTCAGACCTCAAAGTCTAGAAAAGATAATTATGGAGTTAAGTGTACTTGGGAGGTGGGGAATAGATAGAACACAGCTTACATGTAATCTAGATGTCATAGAGAAAATACAAGTGCCAGCAACAGAGACAGGACATGTGGCTTATGATAGAGACAGGACATTTGGCTTATAACAGAGACAGGACATGTGGCTTGTGATAGAGACTGGACATGTGGTTTATGATATTGATAGAGACAGGACATGTGGCTTATGATAGAGACAGAACATGTGGCTTATGATAGAGACAGGACATGTGGCTTTTGATTGAGACAGGACATGTGGCTTATGATAGAGACAGGACATCTGGCTTACAACAGATACAGGACATTCGGCTTACAACAGAGACAGGGCATCTGGCTTATGATAGAGGCAGGACATGTGGCTTACAACAGAGACAGGACATGTGGCTTACAACAGAGACAAGACAACTGGCTGACAATAGAAACAACATTTAAAAGGCTGTTATGGTGGTGAAGTTGTAATGAATCTTTCCAGACTGAGGATAAATTCTGCAATAAACATGTGTACAATCTCAGAGTTAAAACACGATGATTAACAGAGAGGAGTTTGAACATGTCAAACCTTGAGTGGTTGGTTCAGAGCTGCATCTTTGGCTAACAAGAGATCCTCCTGCTCCTTGGCTTTCTTCTCATTACGTTTATCCTACAATAGGGGAAAGGCACAGATATTAAGAGTAGAATTTATCTTTCAAAAACTTCAGTACTGGTACAAATGTGGAACCGTACTTTCACTTCAAAACTACAGTACTAGTACACATGTTGAACTATCACTTTATAAACTACAGTACTACAACAAATGTTAAATCCCCACTTCCACTTTATAAACTACAACAAATGTACACTACTACTTTCACTTTATAAATTACAGTACTAGTACACATGTGAAACCATACTTTTCACTAAAAAAACAACAGTACTAGAACACATGTGGAACCATAACTTTCACTTCATAACTACAGTTCTAGTACAAATGTTGAACGATCACTTTATAAACTACAATACTAAACAAATGTAAAACCACCACTTCCACTTTATAAACTACAATACTACAACAAATGTAAAACAACCACTTTCACTGTATAAACTACAATACTACAACAAATGTAAAACCACCACTTCCACTTTATAAACTACAGTACTACAACAAATGTAAAATCACCACTTTCACTGTATAAACTATAATACTACAACAAATGTAAAACCACCACCTCCACTTTATAAACTACAATACTACATCATCATCATCATCAAGTGCCGTGCCGGCTGGCGTAGGCGTTCATGGCTCTCCATAGATCTCGGTCTTTGGTTTTCTGGATCAACTCTGCTGCTGATATTCCTCCATGCCACCGTCTCAATCCATCCAGCATCACTTCTCTTGGTCTACCTCTGCCTCTCTTCCCCTCGATCTTTCCAGTTGTTACGATGTTCTCCAATGCCTCTCTTCTCATCACATGACCGAGGAAAGCTGTTTGTCTCTGTCTTATTGTTGTATATAATGTTCTAGTTTCATTAGCCTGTTTCAGGCAGTCATCGTTAGTTACTCTGGCAGTCCAAGGAATTCGCAACATTCGTCTCAGGAACCACATCTCTGTTGCTTCTAATTTCTTCTTAATTTGTTCATTTACATTCCAAGATTCACTGCCATACAGCAAAACTGGTTCTACATAGCATTTCAGCACTCTCTTTCTTACATTCAGTGATAGTGACTTATTGCATAAGATGCTTTTCATTTTCTGAAATGCAGCTTTTGCTTGCTCTATTCTGCTCTTAATCTCTGTTGTACATCGTCTATCTGATGTTATAAATGTCCCTAGGTATCTAAAATTATCCACTAGGTTAAGGATTTTCCCTTCTATTTCTATGTCACATTTTGGTGTCACCATTTTCTTTGATATTACCATTGTTACTGTTTTCTTGATATTCAAGGAGAGTCCTTTCCTTGCACTCTCTGTTACTACAACGTCTAATAATTGTTGTAGGTCTGTTGAATTATCCGCCACCAATACTGTGTCATCTGCATAGCGTATATTGTTTATATTATAACCTTCAACTAGTATTCCTGGCATCTCTTTGATCTCTCTCATTATTACTTCGCTATACAGGGAGAAAAGATCTGGTGACAAGACACACCCTTGTCGTACTCCTAGCTTTATCTGTTCGTAACTACCCTCTTTATTTCCCATTTTAATTGCTGCTACTTGGTTCCAGTAAATATTCTTTATTATTCTTAAATCTTTTCCATCAGTGTTGATATCTTCCAACATTTTAATCAGTTCATCATGTTTTACTTTATCAAATGCCTTAGTATAATCTATGAAGCACAAATATATGTCCCTCTGTTTCTCTATTGACCTTTCTATTAGTGTCCGCAATGTATAAATTGCATTGTTTGTGCCCTTTCCTTCCACAAATCCATACTGTTCTTCACTAATTTCCATTTTTATTTTCTTTTTGGTTCTTCTCATTATGATTCTGAGTAGAAGCTTAGTGATATGGTTTATAAGGTTAATTGTACGAAAATCTTCACAATCAATTGCTCCTGGTCTTTTTGGTATAGCTATAAATACAGTTAAATTCTCCCGTGTGTTGCCGGGGCCCATAAGGGAAGCGAAGAATAGCAATACTGTAGCCTACCACGCATGTCGTAAGAGGCGACTAAGGAGGCTATGGTTCCGTCGCCCTGCTACTGAGTGAGTGCGTGGCGCGACACTGTGAGCTGTGAGTTTTGTGTGAAATGCTTTTGAATCTGCCCAAGGTTTTTTGGAACTTGACTGCATGTTCAGAGCGATGGCAGCTGGCTATGTCCCAGAGTTGACTGGTTTTTGCCTTATGCAGAAATGCGTGGCTGCTGGGCTTCTGGTTGACTGCCACTGCCATCGACGATGAACTGTATTTTCGTGGACTGTGTGGGTGTACATCTAGGAAACATCCAGATGGGAAAATGACTGCCGATTCCATCAGAGATAAACTGGATGTTTCGTGGGGGACTATTGTGTTGACATTCTGGCGGCGGCATTATGCACAGTGTATCTGTGCGGGCTGTTGTTTGTCGAGACTCCTGTCTTTTCCACTTTTCACATTGGGCAGTGGGGAGCGTTTTATGTGATATTCACTGGCACAGGAACGGAGCATAATGGGGACGAACCGTTGCTGTGAAGTTGGAACCGTGACTAACTAACTAACTATAAATACAGATTTCAGCATATCACTGGGTAAATATCCACTGCTGTAAATATCATTCAACATTTTGGTTAATATATCTACTCCAAATTCTCCCAATACTTCTAATTCTTCTATTGTGATTTCATCTGGCCCAGCTGTTTTTCCTTTCTTCATACGTTTCATAGCGTCAGCGACTTCTTCTTTCAGAATAGGTGGACCTTCTAAGTTACTATCTTCTGTTAATTCTGCCCTTTCTCCTTCATATAATTCTCTTATATACTCATTCCACCTCTTCATTATAGCATCTTCCTCTAATATTATCTTTCCTGTTTTTGATTTCAAACACCCTGTATTTATTCTTATTTTTTTCCCCGTAAGCTCACTGATTTGTCTGTGCATACTTTTTGTATCTTTAATGGAATTTAATTCAATTTTTTTGCATTGCTCGTTTAACCAACTTTCTTTAGCCTTCCCACATTTATCTTTTATTTCTTTATTTATCTTAGCGTATTCTTGTTTGTCATTTTTATACTGTTTTCTTTTGTCCATCAGGTTTAAGATATCTTCATTCATCCATTTTTTCTTAGCTATTTTGCCTCTCTCCGGTAATACTTCTTTGCTAGTTTGATGAATGGAGTCC
Organism: Cepaea hortensis; assembly: GCA_963921405.1. Lineage (NCBI taxonomy): Eukaryota > Metazoa > Mollusca > Gastropoda > Stylommatophora > Helicidae > Cepaea > Cepaea hortensis. The sequence continues at coordinate 33,716,748 of OY992879.1, read as the reverse complement.
CTTAACATTTCCCATTGTTCATCTATACTCTGTATTTTAGTTATTGCATTGTACCTATTTTTCACAGTCACTCTGTATTGTTCTTGCATTTCTTTATCTATATTTAGAACCTCTTTATTAAGTCTCATATTCTTAACCATTTTTTTCCCTCTCTTTAATCTTACTTTTATTTGTCCACATAGTGGTACATGATCACTATTACAGTCAGCACCAGGCATTGTCTTTACATTAATTAAAGCATTTCTAAATCTTTTATTAATTAGTATGTAGTCAATTTGGTTGCGTATTTTCTTATCAGGGCTTATCCATGTGTACAGTCGTCTTTTATGGTGTTTAAACCATGTGTTTCCAATTATCATATCATTGATATTTGCCCATTCTATTAGCTTTTCCCCTCTTTCATTTCTTGTACCTAAACCATAATTCCCCACTACATCCTCCATTTTTCCCTTTCCTACTTTTGCATTAAAATCACCAAGTATTATCTTTATTTCTTGTGATCCAATTTGAGCCATCGCCATTTCTATTTCGTCGTAAAAGTGTTGTATTTCTTCATCACTACTGCTTGCTGTTGGTGCATATACTTGTATAATATTTATGTCTATTGGTTTGCCTTTGATTTTTACCATAATAACTCTATCTGAAATACACCAGTATCCATTAATTGACTTGGCTGTTTTTTCGTCTAATATTATTCCTACACCTTTTTCATGTGTATCCCCTCCAGAATAAATTATTGTGTGATTGTCAGCTATAATTTTGCCCGATCCCTTCCATCTCATCTCACTAACGCCTAGTATATTCATTTTCATGCTATCCATCTCTCTTAGAACATTGGTCAACTTTCCTAGCTCATTTAATGTCCTAACATTCCATGTTCCTACTCTAAATTTATTTATTTTAGTTAAGATTTTGCCATCAGTAGCTGGATGACAGTCTGGTGTCACCTGTGGCTCATGACTGTCCCTACCGGACGAGGATGCCCTAAGACAGCCATTAACGTCCTTCACTAACTTTGATGTATGTTTTGCCATGAAGTCTTGGGAAGATAATGTGGTGGTTTCCCCATGCCTTCCACATTCACATGGTGGTCTTTTTACCTCTGCTTTTAACAGCCATTTCCGACCGCAAGGACAAGTGAGTGCCCTGCTCTGCTCAGCTGCAGAGTTGTCCACTTATTCCGGTTGATACTCGGTCCCCAGAGCTGTGTTAGCCACACCGTAGTGTGTTTCCATCCTCTACTGCGTGGAGGTGCAGTTGGGATTTTCCCTTCATAAAGTTATGGTCTCTGACCAAAACTCTCCAGTACTTTTAGAGTATCTAATATACAATACTAGATATACAATATTAGAGTATCTAATATACAATACTACAACAAATGTAAAACCACCACTTTCACTGAATAAACTACAATACTACAACAAATGTAAAACCACCACTTCCACTTTATAAACTACAATACTACAACAAATGTAAAACCACCACTTTCACTGTATAAACTACAATACTACAACAAATGTAAAACCACCATCTCCACTTTATAAACTACAATACTACAACAAATGTAAAACCACCACCTCCACTTTATAAACTACAATACTACAACAAATGTAAAACCACCACTTCCACTTTATAAACTACAATACTACAACAAATGTAAAACCACCATCTCCACTTTATAAACTACAATACTACAACAAATGTAAAACCACCACCTCCACTTTATAAACTACAATACTACAACAAATGTAAAACCACCACTTCCACTTTATAAACTACAATACTACAACAAATGTAAAACCACCATCTCCACTTTATAAACTACAATACTACAACAAATGTAAAACCACCACTTCCACTTTATAAACTACAATACTACAACAAATGTAAAACCACCACTTTCACTGTATAAACTACAATACTACAACAAATGTAAAACCACCACCTCCACTTTATAAACTACAATACTACAACAAATGTAAGACCACCACTTCCACTTGATAAACTACAGTACCACAACAAAGGTCAGTAGACTGCAGTTAACAGACTTGGGGCTTTGATAGCTCCACACAATGAATGGTTCCATCCAGAGAAACATTCTTTGCTACATGTATGTCACCGGGGCATCTAGGCTAACGGCTTTGGGATACTCGTGGTCCTTCCTCCAGCTTTAAGAAACTTGCATGTACAGCAAGGTTCTCTGTGGCAGCACCTTCTCCCCGTTTAGTAGCAGACTTTTGATAGACGTGACCCAATTTAGCTCTGATGGTGAGTCAAAGACAATTGACCAACTGGAGCGGCACTGCTCATGCTTACAGGAGACTTTGGCTAGCTGGGCCAGGACAATCTCATCAGTGAAATGATTAAATGTAAAAGAATGCTTAACACAGCTCCGTGGTGAAGGGGTTAACGGACGCAGTTCGTTATCCTGCATATCGTGATTGAAACACAGCTTTGGGCGACTTGGCAGCAGACCACCTTACATTGTTTTTTATGAAATAATATGGGTGCTGGTCGTTCAGAAAGCAATGGCAAACTACCAAATGTAAACTTGCTCAGGAATCATAAACAGCCAAAAAATGCTGGGGTTGATTGCTATGTCCTGTAAAGGATATGCAACTAACACTTTGTAAGCTTTCGGCAAGTTCCATCATGAGATTGCATTGACAACCACACACAGAAACACATCACAGAGACAATGCAACTAATAATCCCACTCTGCAGGATCTATACTACTAGACTATCACACATACACAAACATCACAGAGGAACTTACAATACAACTGATAGCCCAGCTCAATTGGATCCCCACCCACACAGAGAATACTTAAATACAACTGACAGCCCAGCTCAATAGGATCCCCGCCCACACAGAGAATACTTACAATACAACTGACAGCCCAGCTCAACAGGATCCCCGCCCACACAGAAAATACTTACAATACAACTGATAGCCCAGCTCAATAGGATCCCCGCCCACACAGAGAATACTTACAATACAACTGATAGCCCAGCTCAATAGGATCCCCGCCCACACAGAGAATACTTACAATACAACTGACAGCCCAGCTCAATAGGATCCCCGCCCACACAGAGAATACTTACAATACAACTGACAGCCCAGCTCAATAGGATCCCCGCCCACACAGAGAATACTTACAATACAACTGACAGCACACCTCAATGGGATCAACACAACCAGACTACCCCACACCTCTCCCTAACACCACACACACATGCACATAGAGAGAGAGAGAGAGTGAGAGAGAGAGAGAGAGAGAGAGAGAGTGAGAGAAAGAGAGAGAATACTTACAATACAACTGATAATCCAGCTCAATGGGATCCACACCACAAGAGAGAACACCATCACAGTCCCCACAATGTTGCTTTTCATAAAGGCCACTAAATATCAAACATGACACATGAACATCTAAGTGTTGTATACAGTTAAACAGAATGTGACTCTGCACTCACCAAATATACAAACATCTAAGTGTTCTTTAAAGTTAAACACAATGTGACTCTGCACTCATCAAATATACAAACATCTAAGTGTTCTTTAAAGTTAAACACAATGTGACTCTGCACTCACCAAATATACAAACATCTAAGTGTTCTTTAAAGTTAAACACAATGTGACTCTGCACTCACCAAATATACAAACATCTAAGTGTTCTTTAAAGTTAAACACAATGTGACTCTGCACTCACCAAATATACAAACATCTAAGTGTTCTTTAAAGTTAAACACAATGTGACTCTGCACTCACCAAATATATCCGCACATAAATCTTATATATAAAAAAGGATCTCCGTCTGTCCGTCTGTCCGTATGTCTGTCCTTTATGCGCTCGCGAACGGCCCATCCGATTGAGATGAAATTTTCTACACGCCTTCCTTTCATTCCAGTGCAGCCCACTGTCATAGTTTTTTTTTCTTCTTCCTCCTCCTCCCTCCTCCCCCTCCCAAAATACGTACGTCCAGGAAATGGTCTTCTACATAGACAGTTCTCTCTGAGGTCCGCGATAACATATTAACCTGTTGGGATGGCAATCAATCATCCTACTACCTCCTCCCTCCTCATCATTCCTCCTCCTCCTCCTCCCCCTCCTTCTCCTCCCTCCTCCTTCTACCCCTTCCTCCCTCCTCCTTCTCCCTCCACCTCCTCCCTCCTCCTCCTCCTCCTCCTCTCTCCTCCTCCCTTCTCATCCTCCCCCACCTACGTTCTCCTCCTCCCTCCTCCTCCCCCTCCTCCTCCTCCTTCACCCTCCTCCCTCCTCCTCCTTCATCATCCTCCCTCCTCCTCCTCCCTCCTCCTCCTCCTTCCTCCTCCCTCCTCATCCCTCTTCCTCCTCCCTCCTCCTTCTCCCCTTTCCCCCCTCTTTCTCTTAATCCCTCCTCCTCCCTTCTCCTCCCTCCTATTCATCCCTACTCCTCCTCCTCCCTCCTCCTCCCTCCTCTCTCTTCCTCCTCCCTCCTCTCTCTTCCTCCTCCCTCCTCTCTCTTCCTCCTCCCTCCTCCTCCTCCTTCCCCCTGCTCCCTCCTCCTCCTCCCTTCTCCTCCTCCCCCTCCTACCCCTCCCTCCTCCCCCTCATCCGTCTTCCTCCCTCCTCCTTCTTCCTCCCTCCTCCTCCCCCTCCTCCTCCCTCTTCCTCATCCCTCCTCCTCCATTCTCCTCCTCCCTCCGCCTCCTCTCTCTACCTCCTCCCTCCTCCTCCCTTCACATTCCTCCTCCTCCCTCTTCCTCCTCATCCCTCCTCCTCTATCCTCCTCCCTCCTCCTCCTCCCTCCTCATTCCTCCTCCTCCCTCTTCCTCCTCCTCCCTCTCATCCTCTTCCCTCCTTCTCCTCCCTCCTCCTTCTCCCTCTTCCTCCTCCCTCCTCCTCCCCCTCCTCCTCCACCCTACTCCTCCCTCCTCTTCCTAATCCCTCCTCCTCCCTCCTCCTCCCTCCTCCTCCCTCCTCTTCCCTCCTCCACCTCCCTCTTCCTCCTCCCTCCTCCATTTACCCAAGACAGACAGACATACAGATAGTCGGGAACGGGATCTTATATGACTACTTATATGATTTAAATGAGATGCTCTCCACCATGGGCTGGGCCGGGTCAGACAGACAGACAGACAGACAGACAGATAGATAGACAGACAGACAGACAGACAGTCGGGAACGGGAGCTTATATGACTACTTATATGAATTAAATGAGATGCTCCCCACCAGAGTCTGGGCGAAGCCGGGCCGTGTCAGCTAGTATTCTATAAAGTTAAACATAATTTAACTCCCCAACATCTATAGCTTCTATAGGGTTATGATTAAACAGAATGTAACTCAACACTAACCAAATGTATTGGTGTAAATGTTCTATAAAGTTAAAAACAATGTAACTCTGCACTCACCAAATATACAAACATCTAAGTGTTCTATAAAGTTAAACACAACGTGACTCTGCACTCACCAAATATATCCGCACATAAATTTTCTATAAAGTTAAACATAATTTAACTCCCCAACATCTATAGCTTCTATAGGGTTATGATTAAACAGAATGTAACTCAACACTCACCAAATGCACTAGCATCTAAATGCTCAATAAAGTTAAACAGCCTCTGAATCATGTTAGCACTGGTTTTCTGGCACTTTCCAGCCTGTGGGTAAAGTATAGAAAAACACAAGTGTTTTTTTCTTTTTCTTCTGTCATGTTTGTATTCTGACTTTATCACTGACTCTAACAGATGTAGCTATCAGCTTATGGGTCAATATATGTTCATACAGTGTTTTTTGTGTGTGTAAATAATTATGAGCAATGATGAAGTAAAAGAAAACAAATAGAACATGATTGGTCAAAATAAACAAAAAAAAATACATTCAACAGCATGAAAAAGATAGCAACATCAATTGAGATAACAAAACACAAAAGGGTAAAGGTGAGTTGAAGCATTCACTGTGGTCTAGGGGCAGCGAACAAGTTTCACAATTCTCCGAGAGATCAAGTCCCGGGTTCGACACTATCAGACAATGTGCCAGCAGATCACTATGTGTTGATTTTGATGGCATGGGCGTTGATCGCTTAGACTGCAATGGCAAACTACAGAATATAAAAACTGTCTAGTAAATCACAAACCGCCACAGTATGGTGGGGTTGATTGTGACGTCCTGGAAAGGACATGTCATCATCATCATCATGTGCCATACTGACAAGCATGGGCGGTCATGCTTGGCCATCTCACATGATCACCAGAGCTGTGGATCAGCTCTGTGTTCTTGACTCGACCATACTACGTGGCCAAGCCATCCAGGTATCTACTTCTCTGTCTTCTCCTTGTTCTCTTCTCCTCAGTCTTGCCAGTTATCACCAAGTTCTCCAATATGGATATGAAGTTAACTTTGTAAAGCTGGTCTTATATCAGATATTTCCACCGGAGTGTGCGGTGCTAGGCTTCATATATTTAAAGGTGGTCCTATAACAGATACTTCCACCGGAATGTGAGGCTTCATATATTTAAAGATGGTCCTATAACAGATACTTCCACCGGAGTGTGAGGCTTCATATATTTAAAGATGGTCCTATAACAGATACTTCCACCGGAATGTGAGGCTTCATATATTTAAAGATGGTCCTATAACAGATACTTCCACCGGAATGTGAGGCTTCATATATTTAAAGATGGTCCTATAACAGATACTTCCACCGGAGTGTGAGGCTTCATATATTTAAAGATGGTCCTATAACAGATACTTCCACCGGAATGTGAGGCTTCATATATTTAAAGATGGTCCTATAACAGATACTTCCACCGGAATGTGAGGCTTCATATATTTAAAGATGGTCCTATAACAGATACTTCCACCGGAATGTGAGGCTTCATATATTTAAAGGTGGTCCTATAACAGATACTTCCACCGGAATGTGAGGCTTCATATATTTAAAGATGGTCCTATAACAGATACTTCCACCGGAATGTGAGGCTTCATATATTTAAAGATGGTCCTATAACAGATACTTCCACCGGAATGTGAGGCTTCATATATTTAAAGATGGTCCTATAGCAGATACTTCCACCGGAGTGTGAGGTGCTAGGCTTTACATATTCTAGGCCATGGCATACAGTGTGAGTGGCCAGTTCCCTTCTCCATCATCTTCACTTCCGAGACAATCCTCAGAAAATTGACAAAATTGTCTTATATCCATATGTATGAGGTTGGGTCAACCGTACAGTTGCCCTGGTAGGAAAATATAGCCATGTCTCTGATGGGGTTTAAACCTGGACCACTCTCTTGACAGGCAAGCGCACCAACCTGAATGCCACCATAACTTCCCCCCTCTTGAGGGATAAACATTAAGTTGGCTGTATATCCTTTACAGGGTTAGTTAGTTAGTTGGTCGTGGTTCCAACTTCACAGCAACGGGTTGTCCCCATATTGCTCCGTTCCTGTGCCAGTGAATATCACACAAAATGCTCCTCACTGCCAAAGGTGAACAATGGAACAGACAGGAGTCTCGGCAATCCAACAGCCCGCACAGGTACACTGTGCATAATGCCGCCGCCAGAATGCCAACACAAAAGTCCTCCATGAAAAATACAGTTCATCATCGATAGAAATGGTAGTCACCAGAAAGACTTCATTGACCCGGGTTTTATCCCATATGACTCGGTCTCTTTCAACAGGATGACTTTACTGGGTGTCGCATTTAACCCTAGCATTTTCTGGCCATTTGTGATTTCTTGGCAGGTTTACATTCAGTAGTTTGCCACTGCATTCTGAATGACCTGCACTCACATCATTGTACGAAAATATCAATTGAGGAACCCCTTGAGGCAACCAAGACAGTTCATAAATAAAAACACATGTATTTTATGGCGCCCAGTCAGTAACTGTCGCTTTTAATTTTTATGTTTTCTAGTGCATCCTCTGCTGGCCTCCATGGCGATGGGATTATGGACATGATTCGTAATCCCATATACACGCATTCGAAACACAGCTGCACGTGATTTGGCTGCAGACTGCGTTGCATTGGTTTCGCGTTGGTATCGGTGCCGGTCGTTCAGAAAGCAATGACAAACTACTTCATGTAAACTTGTCAAGAAATCACAGCGGCAGAAATGCTGATGTTGACTGCGATGTCCTATACAGGATATGCACACCAAAAAAGTGCGTCCTCTAGTCTTTACTTCCTACTTCTCACTTCTATGAGCGCGAAACAAGTACGAGTACAAGAGCGAGTACTTATGGAGACATCTGTGTGTGATCCATGGGAGGAGACTGGAACACTTATGGAGACATATGTGTGTGATTTATGGGAGGAGATTGGGGCACTTATGGAGACATCTGTGTGTGATCTATGGGAGGAGACTGGTGCACTTATGGAGACATCTGTGTGTGATTTATGGGAGGAGACTGGGGCACTTATGGAGATATCTGTGTGTGATATATGGGAGGAGACTGGGGCACTTATGGAGACATCTGTGTGTGATCTATGGCAGGAGACTGGGGCACTTATGGAGACATCTGTGTGTGATCTATGGGAGGAGACTGGGGTACTTATAGAGACATCTGTGTGTGATTTATGGGAGGAGACTGGGGCACTTATGAAGACATCTGTGTGTGATCTATGGGAGGAGACTGGGGCACTTATGGAGACATCCATGTGAGATCTGTGGGAGAAGACTGGAGTACTTATGGAGATATCTGTGTGTGATCCATGGGAGTAGACTGGAACACTTATGGAGACATCTGTGTGTGATCTATGGAAGTAGACTGGAACACTTATGGAGACATCTGTGTGTGATCTATGGGAGGAGACTGGGGCACTTATAGAGATATCCGTGTATGATCTATGGGAGGAGACTGGAACACTTATGGAGATATCCTGCCCATTGAAAGCGTTCTGTGACAAAAACTAATACTGGAGATATGGTATCAGACCAACATATCTGGTGACTGAAATCATGTGATATATGAGGCATCTCTGTGTGGACAAGTGGTTCAGTTGCCTGCCTCCCGCTCTAAAGGGTAAGGGTTTATTTACCGACTCTGTAACTTGGTTAACATGAAACTCCCATGGGTCGTCACTGGAGCTAAGGAGTTCACGCTCTGTGTGACACTTTCAGCAGGCTGCTCTGGGGAAAGAGACTAATCCATCATATGGGATAATGGGAAATGATAACCCAGTGCAATGAAGCCAATCCTTATGGCCTACACCAGCCCCCCATTTTAGGAAAAACTCTATGGAAGTGTCAAGTTGACAGCTGCTTTCTTTAAATACATTAAAAATATTGATTGAAGAAAGAGGAGGAGGAAGAAAAGCAGATAAAGAAGAAGAAGAAAAATAATATTTTGATATAAATGAAAAGCAAATTCTTACTTCACAATATCCATAAACACATGGTCGACCATCCTGCAGGTAACTGTCAGGGCCAGAACTGTTCACAGGCTTGCATGGTTCACTGAGGGACCGACAGCAGCGCAGGCAGGAACTGGCTAGAAGGCCATGGAAATCATAATCATTTTAATAAGCTACATTTAAAAGTTGCTTAAAAGTCGACAGGGTCGACTTCATTGCACCGGGTTTTATCCCATATGGCTCGGTCTCTTTCCGCAGCGCGGAAAGCGTCGCACAAAGCACGAACTCCGTAGCTCTTAGCGACGACCCACAGGAGTCTCAGAAAAATTTAACTTGTAAACAGAAGGACGCGGCCTGGAATCGAACCCACAACCTTCGGAGCACGAGTCAAACGGCTTGACCACTTCACCACAGAGACTCCCAATATAATAAGCTACATTTGTGTTCCTTAATGTAATAGAGCAGAGAGATTAGAAGGGCAGAATCCTGTTTGCCCAATTTGGAACCCCTGACAATAGAGTTCTTTTTCGTTTGTTCCTCAAAGTTAAAGTTAGCTGCATGCCATTTACAGAACACTGTAATCATCCCCAGTATTTACTGGCTTTGACCATGAATCATATCTGATCAATGTCTATTATTATTTGTCCCTCCTTGGTTTCTCAGGGAAACATGAACCACATGAATCCAAGAACTGAGGACACACTAGTCTGTTAAAAAAAAACAAAAAAACTCTGTGCTAAAATATAGTAATTTAAGAACAGCAGCCATACCATTTTATGCCAAAATACTTCTTATTATTCTTCTGTTGTCTTACAACATTTGCTACGAACGTCACAGAGAGGAGGTGGATGTAATTTTATGTTTTTCACTTCTCGTGTTGCTTGTGCTAATGTCATAGTTGATTTCTTCTACCCCTTTTATCCCATATAGCCAACTCTTTCTGGGTTGTCCTCTTGTCTTGTATCCCGATGTTCTTATGTGGAACGCTCTGGCCGCTGGTTGATCTTGTTGCATTCCAACTAAATACCCAAACCTTTAATTCTCTGGTGTTCTATACAGTCACAAATTGGCGTTATCCCTAAACTTGTTCTTAGTTTCTCATTGGTCTCTCTATCTCTTGTTGTTCCAGCTGCATTTCTTATGCATCTAAAGTGACACAACATTATTTAACACCTGTATGTTTCTAGGACCATCCATGTTTGTGCTGGGATAAACAAATCAACCACCAGCCTCTTTTCTGTATACATGTTGCTATTTGAATGTTTTAGGATAGGTACTGACTGACAGCTGCTGATGTTTGCTGCCATGAGTCGAAGTACAGAATATCAGGTTGATAGGAACATAGATACATTGGACAGTAAGAGGGATAATTAATCACGGATAGCCAGAGAAAAAGATACACCGGTAGACGGCTGAAGATAGTAACCAATGGAAGAGCGAGGCTGAGGCCACGTGATCAGAAGGGTCGAGAAGGAGCGAGGAACAAAGAGAGTGAGTCAGGAGTTAGGCGCCATCAGAAACAGATCGTAAAACGGAGAATAGAGCCGACAGTGCAGCCATAGAGCGTCTGGAGAGATTAATGGCAAGAAAGCAAGTCATTCTACATCTTTAAAGCGGACAACAATGGCTGATAAATTCACCACCGTGACCAGGCGGGCGAACATGAAAAGTCGACCGCCAGGTCCAGCTGTGTAGTGTGCAGGCAGTTGATGGCCTGTAAGAGCCTGAGGTCACGTTAAGCGGGGCAGGCGTAAGTAGTGATAAGATAGTAATTTGTGTGTAAGAACGAAGGGACAATCGGCCTTGATGGAAGGCTGAGAATAACTAGTTGTTCGGGGCTAACGTGCTATGTGTTTAATGGCCAGAGTGCCGATGTCGCCAAACTGTACACTGACTGTTGAGAAAATAAAGTGTTATGTGATGCCAGTCTACAACTCAGAAACAGCCGTTGCTTCACTGTGTTTTAATGCACATTCTGTTATAATTGTCAACGTCGCTTATACATACCCCTAAATGCGCATTGGCATTTGCTTTCTGTGTTCTATTTTCTCTCTCTCTCTCTTCAGTATTCCATCCTCTGTAAACACATTGTCCAGATACTTGTACTCACTAAGTTCTTTTAATGGTTTCTCCATTTATATTTAAATTACATTGCACAAGTATTCATCAAATTATCATAAATTCTGTCTTTTCGATGTTAATCTTCATTGCTGAAATAAATCAAAACGAAAACTGAAACTAAACTACTGTATAATAAAGAACATCACTGCAAGAACTGAAGATATTCAACTTTTATTTTGAAACTATTCAATAAAAAAATTAAAAAACTGGACATCATTTAGCACATAAACGTTATGCTACAAGAACTGGTGATATCCTCAATCAATCAATCATGTGCCATGCCAGAAAGCGTATGCGGTCATGACTCGCCATTTCACTCGATCACCAAAGTCATGGATCAGCTCAGTGTTCCTGTCTCATCCATGCCTTGTGGCCAAGCCATCCAGGTATTTTCCTCTCGGTCTTCCTCTTGGTCTGTTCCCCTCAATCTTGCCAGTTGTCACTAAGTTCTCCAATCCATTTCTTCTCATAACATGTCCAAAAAATTTTGACTGTCTACGTCTAATTTCTCTAATCAATTTACGATTTTCATTTGTCTCCTGTAGTACTTGGTCATAGGTTTTTCTGTCTGTCCATTGTATTCTTTGCATTTTCCTCAGAAACCACATTTCTGCAGCCATCAGATGTTTTTCAGCTTGACTGCACATTGTCCAAGTTTCACATCCATACAAAAGAACAGTCTCTATGTAGCCCCTCAACACTCTTTTTCATGTTTCAATTGACATCTTTTTATTGGTCAGAATGTGATATCCTACTTATACTAAATATATCAACACTACGCTAGAGCCCTGACTGTGAGTAATCACTGTACTAGGGAACTATTTATGAGTTCCTACTGTACTAGGGAACTATTTGTGAGTTCCTACTGTACTAGAGATTGATTGTGAGTTCTTACTGTACTAGGGGACTGATTTTGAGTTCTCAATGTACTAGGAAATGATTATGAGTTCTCACTGTACTAGGGGACTAGTTTTGAGTTCTCACTGTACTAGAGATAGACTGAGTTCTCACTGTGCTTGAATTCTCACTGTACTAATGAACTAGTTATGAGTTCTCACTCTACTAGCAAACTGAGTTCACACTGCACTTGGGGATGTAATAACTCACCCAGATGTTCACACCGACAGGGCCTCAATATTGTGTTTGTCAGTCTCCCTGCGTAGGCACAGTAGTCAAGGCAATGGCCACCAAAACATTTCCCTCTGTAAATAAATCATACCAACGTTAGGTACTGGGCAGCTTGTACACAGAGAGATGGACATAAAGTGGACAGTGGTCATTGACTTTCTCACTCTGTCGTTTTGTACTATCTGTCTGTCAATATGTCTTTCTTTTTTGCCAAGATACCAGAGATGGATATAAAGTGGACAGTGGTTATTGACTTTCTCACTCTGTCTTTTTGTACTATCTTTCTGTCAATATGTCTTTCTTTTTTCCAAGATACAAGAAGAGGTAGTCATACAGTTAGCAGATTTAAGTTACATTCTGATCTTTCTTGCTGTTTGTAAATCTGTCTTTCTTAATGACTGTCTGTCAATCTGTCTGTGTTTTTTCTCCATCATACAAGAAGAGAAAGACCTAAAGTTGACAAATGACTTTTACTTTATTTTTCTTTTTTTTTTTCTTACTTTCTTTCTTTGCTTATGTTTCTTAATGTTTTTTCTTTCTCACCTTCCCATTTTTTCTTTCATTGTTTCATGTTTTGGTGTTGTTTCTTTCTTTCTTTTCCCTTCTCGCACATCCTTTTTTTCCTTTCTCTCTCTTTCTTCTTTCTTTCTTTGCCGATTTGTGTACCATAATACAGAGGAATACAATAGCTTGTGATCTAGTCCGTGTCTGTTACACAACAAAGCACCCAGTCCACCATGATGGAGAACTCAATTATATATGTCTACATTTTAAAATAGAAGCCACAGTGGCATTATAAAACAGTTAGCTGCATATCCTTTACAGGATATCGCAGTCACACACAGCATTTTTTGGCTGTTTTGTGATTTCTCAGCAAAATTACGTTCAGCAGTTTGCCATTGCTTTCGGAACAACCAGCACTCATACCACCATATGAAAACCAACCCCAGGCATTCTGCTGCCAAATCACCTGCAGCTGTTTTGAATGCGGTGGCAGGATTGCAAATTGCATCCATAACCAAAGGTGGCATAGTGGCTAGATGCTGGCCTGCAGGTCAAGGGCTTACATCTTTATTGAGGCGGAAGTGGGAAATGGACCTTGGCTCTCAGGTCTCCCCAGCCTAGAATGGGACTAGAAGATGGACCTTGGCTCTCAGGTCTCCCCAGCCTAGAATGGGACTAGAAGATGGACCTGGGCTCTCAGGTCTCCCCAGCCTAGAATGGGACCAGAAGATGGACCTGGGCTCTCAAGTCTCCCCAGCCTAGAATGGGACCAGAAGATGGACCTGGGCTCTCAAGTCTCCCCAGCCTAGAATGGGACCAGAAGATGGACCTGTGCTCTCAGGTCTCCCCAGCCTAGAATGGGACCAGAAGATGGACCTGTGCTCTCAGGTCTCCCCAGCCTAGAATGGGACCAGAAGATGGACCTGTGCTCTCAGGTCTCCCCAGCCTAGAATGGGACCAGAAGATGGACCTGTGCTCTCAGGTCTCCCCAGCCTAGAATGGGACCAGAAGATGGACCTGGGCTCTCAAGTCTCCCCAGCCTAGAATGGGACCAGAAGATGGACCTGGGCTCTCAGGTCTCCCCAGCCTAGAATGGGACCGGAAGATGGACCTGGGCTGTCAAGTCTCCCCAGCCTAGAATGGGACCAGAAGATGGACCTGGGCTCTCAGGTCTCCCCAGCCTAGAATGGGACCGGAAGATGGACCTGGGCTGTCAAGTCTCCCCAGCCTAGAATGGGACCAGAAGATGGACCTGGGCTCTCAAGTCTCCCCAGCCTAGAATGGGACCAGAAGATGGACCTGGGCTCTCAAGTCTCCCCAGCCTAGAATGGGACCAGAAGATGGACCTGGGCTCTCAAGTCTCCCCAGCCTAGAATGGGACCAGAAGATGGACCTGGGCTCTCAGGTCTCCCCATCCTAGAATGGGACCAGAAGATGGACCTGGGCTATCAGGTCTCCCCAGCCTAGAATGGGACCAGAAGATGGACCTGGACTCTCAGGTCTCCCCAGCCTAGAATGGGACCAGAAGATGGACCTGGGCTGTCAGGTCTCCCCAGCCTAGAATGGGACCAGAAGATGACCTGGGCTCTCAGGTCTCCCCAGCCTAGAATGGGACCGGAAGATGGACCTGGGCTCTCAAGTCTCCCCAGCCTAGAATGGGACCAGAAGATGGACCTAGGCTCTCAAGTCTCCCCAGCCTAGAATGGGACCAGAAGATGGACCTGGGCTCTCAAGTCTCCCCAGCCTAGAATGGGACCAGAAGATGGACCTGGGCTCTCAAGTCTCCCCAGCCTAGAATGGGACCAGAAAATATATTTGGAAGTAAAGGCGGCCAGTGTGATGTTGTTGATTGGTACAAAACAAAGTGAGTCTAGAAATACGTGCTCAATGCACCTTAATGTGTGTAAACAGGTCCTCAGACTTTAACTTAACTTAACTTACTTATGTACATACTTAATACATACTTACTTATGTACATACATACTTCCTTACGTATATACTTACTTACTTACGTACACACTTACTTACGTACATACTAACGTACATACTTATTTACTTATGTACATCCTTACTTACATACATACTACTTACGTACATACTTACTTACTTAATTCAGGCAGACATTTTTAATGCTCTAAGAAAAGTAAGTCGTTTACAAGAACCAAGCGATGACTGGGAATATACAACCATGGTCAGGCTGCGAGAACAGCAAGTTAAAAGAGGCGTGACCAAACAAGAACACTATGCAGGGAGCCAAAGAACAATAATAAACCAACAAGAACTAGTGTCATGAGCCGCTACACACTGCAGGATTTACTGAGGAGGGGATCCGAGCACTTATGGACTGAATGGTTCGATGTGTAATGAGATGATCTGTCGACTAACTAACTAACTTACTTATGTTCATATGTAACATACTTACATACATACTTACTGACTTACGTACATCCGTATATACTTTACACATTTTAAGTATTATCTACACAAGTATTATCAACACATTTTAAGTATTGTCTACTCATTTTAAATATTATCTACACATTTTAAGTATTATCTACACATTTTAAGTATTATCTACAAATTGTGGCCCTACATCAACGATCATCTTCAATGACAGCAAGAGGACACCTGAGAAGAAAATGGATTGACGGCATCAAAGACACTTTCCAGTACCACCCATCGGGCGCTGGAATGCAAATTATTCCACCCCATGACACTTGATGGCAAAGGTGGAAGATAATGATAATGATCTACAAATTGTAAATATTATCTACACAAGTAATGTATTATCTAAACATTTAAAGAATTATCTACACATACTCATCAATGCAGGAAGTGTCGTCTGCCAAAGGACTGGATGATGGACAATCCAAACTGAGGCCACTGTTCATGAGGTTAAGGAAGCATTTGTTAGCAAACCAATTTGATACATATCACCATCATCATCTTGTTCCTCCTGTACCTTGCGGTGTTGAGGTGAAGCATAAACAGCGGAAGAGTGCCCATGTGTGGACTTCATATATCGAGATTCCCATGGAATATATGTGCTTGCCTGCCGGCCCAGTGATCATGTGTTTGAATCCTGTTTGAGGCAGGGATATTTGTTCCAGTGACCTGGGCTCCAAGGTCAAACCAGCAGAAAACTGGTACCTGGAAGTTTCTTGGTAAATAAAGGTGACTGCCTGTAGCGAAACGCCAGTGGTCCATGTCCTTATGCATTCTTTTATTTTGGGTAGACAGGGGGGAAACGGCTTTCGGAAGCTCTCAGTTCTCTTGTTCTCTCAAATCTCCATGAAAGATGGTTCTTTGGGTTATCTTCCTATCACAATCTTTACATGGAGCAAGTAGCCAATGTCTTTCACATCGGGTAAACCCGATGGAGCGCCCTGCGCCAAATGTGCGCTGGTGCGACTGCTAAGCAATTCATGGCCGTGTACACACCTACCGTTGGATAGTGGCATCTTGTCAAGTCGATTTGAAGATTGGGACAGAGATGCAACATCCTACTGAAGTGGTGAAGAAAGGTAGGGCTTGGGTTGTGGGTACTCCAGCCAAACATGGAGTTATAAATATACAATGTGTTGAAGGGGAAGATGAATTGGCGAAAGGCCAATCATAACCAATGACGAGTTGGGTGACCGTTAGCCGATCTGGCTGCGCATCTTGTCCTTGGCATAGCCGGGGAAGTGAATCTGAACCATATATCTCCCAAGAGGATTTCATTTGTTCTTGGCGTCAGATGAGCTGTTGCTATCTTTCTGTCTACGGCTTGAATTGGACAGATTGTCATCTTTCTGTTGTATATACTCAGTGGATGGCTATGGTATTCTTGGGGATGGGGTACACCAATCTCTGATCTATCTTCTTGAGCCAGAAGAGGCCATTCACAGGACTATCTCTTTCATCTGTTACTAGATAGGATGATGTAGGGAAGATAATGGACTTCTTTATCTCATTTAGAGAACCTGCATTCCGCTAAATCTATGTGTTCTGTGGGGCACTGCTGGTACATTGCGGCGACAGCTCAAACAAGAGCAGAGCCGGGAGGGGGTAGTATCTTCTTTCCTATTCTTGCAGGGAGGGGGGAACTACACTGCGTGCCATACAACCCCATTACTATACTATTAGGTAATGAGATGTAACACACAGATTACTGGGCGCACCACACCACAAGATCTTGCGGGTGAGAAAGGCATGGTTTGCAAGTGAGAGGGAAGCATGGGAATGAATGTGCCCAATCATAATAAAGGCTTGGTATGAGTGTGGAGGGTGTGTCTTGTGGCCAAAAAGACAACCGGACTTCGTCCAGCTGGAGGTCTACTCAAACCCGGACGTGGCCAATCCAGGGGCTACCTGACAGGTCAGGCCTGGTCAATCAGGTATTAAATATAGTGTATTTGTGTGATACATGAGTCAGCCCAGTCGCTCAGGTTTTGTTTATCATTTCCAGGGTCCTCTTCTATGGGAAGTGACTATGTCTTCTAAGGGACATTATCACCAGTGCTTCTAGGCTAACGCCAATATGTCCAACGAGGCCAACTCAAGGTTTGGTGTGCTTAACTCTGAGACAGAGGCAAGGTGCAGGTCTTGAGGCAAGGACAGTTTGTATGACGGGTGCATTGCCGGTTTTGTTTTAACAACATACGCCTGAGAGCAGTTGTTGTCTGGAGGGAGCCTGAGAGTGATTTTTGGGCCTACCCATTTTATACCGGACATTAAAAGGACCCATCCATTATCCTTCACAAACACCTCACCTTATCGGCAACACTAAAGCCTTTCATAGGTCAGTGAAGACCTAGTGCCGAACTAATTCAGATGACAATGAACAGAAGTCCTCAACACACCAGTCGCTTGGATTCTACAAAAGCCGGTTGAACCTACACCCAGTTGCTGGAGAAGGAAGGAGATTCGGACATCTTTGGTGAGAAGTGTGTGGACAGATCAGACAGTATCTGAAGCTGGATCTGTGACTGTGGCGACTTGAGGCTCTGTGTTGGAACTTTACCAGTGTAGTGTCTGTGTAGATCTATCTGTTTATCTGCCTTTATGTGTTCCTGTGCTGTTCTTGATTAGGTTAATAAAATTACTTCCAAGTTGTTCTGACGACTGCCATGTTATTTATGCGTCAGCCAGAAGAACACTGCAGGAAATAGGTCCCTAGGTCGAAAGGAAGCGTGACAGTGTGTCCAGGGAAAACGGGAGGAGGGTTGGCAGGTAAAGACCTATCCCAGCCAGGGCTATAGAAGATATTTGAAATATTGTGACCGGGCTATTTGGGACCCTCCACGTAGCTTGTTACAATTTCTGGGGGCTCGTCCGGGATATTTGAAATCCTGGTGGAGTTTTGGCTGATGTAGTGATAGGGGACAGATATCCTTGTCTTCTATCAATAGGTTCTGCCTACCGTGCCTGGCTATTGTCTATACTCTTCCTGACACAGACTGACCGACATACGACGTGTTGTGGTCGTGTAATGTAACTTGTTGTGTAATTGTGAGAAAAATTTTATTAGACAATTACCTCTTCCCTTACCCGCTGAGTTCAAGATGGCATCAGCTGGGTTTAATGTCGCTGACGTACAGGCTACAGGGCGTGAGATGGGATATGATGGAGCGGAGTTACAGAAATATGTGCAGGAAGTGGAAAGAGACTACAGACAGGCTGTGCGCGAAGCCAAGAGGATTGAGGCGGAGGCTGAGGTTAAGAGGATGGAGGCTGAGGCTAGGAAGATGGAGGCCGAGCAGGCAGTCAGAGACCATGAGTTCCGTATGAGAGAGTTGGAGCTGAAAGCTCAAACTGCCAAGGAAAGAGACGGTGCAGTGGGAGACGCAGTTCTCCCTGACTCAACAACTTCTGGTAGCGGTCCATACCAGGCAATGAAGTTCCCATTACTCCCGTTCGATGAACACAAAGATAAGATCGACCAGTATCTTCACAGATTTCGGTCGATGGCTTTGGCTATGGGATTGGAGCGAGGGAAATGGAACTTGAAACTCTCACAGGGCCTGAGGGGGACCGCGTACGAGGTCTATTCTAGGTTGCCACCTGGTATGGAGAATGACTATGAAGCTCTGGAGAAAGCACTTTTGAAAAGGTTCCAGATGACAGCTCATACTTATCGACAACAGTTCAGAAAGTCGAAGAGAGAGCCAGGAGAGATGTTCGCAGCCTACAGTGTCAGATTGAAGTCTTACCTTTTGAAGTGGATGTCTTTAGCTGGATTTGCTAACGACTATGAAAGTTTGGAAGAATTGGTGGTCGTGGACCAAATGAAGAGAATGATGCCTAAGCCATTGCAAACCTTCTTGCTTGAAAATGGGGCAGAAAGGTTGGACATAGTGAACACGTTGGCAGAAAGGTATGTGCTAGCTCATGGGGATAATGGGGAATTGTCACAACCCAATCCCCGACCACCAGACACATGGGCTGGAAAGAAGAAGAACCCTAAAACAGCTCACACCAAGAAGGAGGATCCTTTCGATAAAGTTCCTAGTAAGAAACCCTCTGGTAAGAGTCCACCTGGATCTCCTAAAAGAAAGTGGAGTGAAAAGTGGTGCGCCTATTGCAAATCTCCCACACACAATACGGTAGATTGCCGGCGTAAACAGAAAGACTCTCACTATGCTGCTTGTCTTGTAGAAACCGGGGAAGGGTCTCACAAGGAGGTAGAAGGGAGGGATCTTGGGAACAAAGATTTAGAAAAACCACCAGTAGTAGAAACGGTACTTGTGAACGGTCAACCAGTTGAGTGTCTCTACGACACAGGTCTGCAGTTTGAGGCTGTAATTTCATCACATTTAGTGAGCCCAGAGCAGCTAACCGGGGAATCTATTGAGATTCAAACGGCGACAAAGAGTGCGGTAGCGATGTCTCTTCCAATTGCGAAGGTGGACATCAAATCAAAATATGTTACCGGCACTATACAGGCAGCCGTTCTGCTAGATCCTATCTTCCCAATGATCTTGGGTTGTCGCTACGTCTTTCTAGGGATTCCAACCGAACCCATGTACGTAGGGGCAATGCAAACCAGATCTCAATTGGAGGATGAGCAGACGCCGGCCTTGATTGTGAATCCCTTGCCTGGGGAGTTACGAGCTGCTCAAAGCCAGGATGCTACTTTGCAACCTTGCTTCAACCAGTTGCCAAAAGGTTCTGACCCACCAAGACGGGGTCAGTATTATATGAAGAATCGGTTACTGTACCGGAGAGCCGGAGTGGAGGATCACCAGCATGGACAGCTGGTGGTTCCTAAGGCTTATCGGGAACAGCTTCTTCATATGGGACACACCATTTCTTTCAGTGGACATATGGGTGTCGGGGCAACTCTCCAGCGCATTTCCTGCCATTACTACTGGCCAGGGATGACTGGAGACGTGCGTAGGTACGTCAAGTCGTGCCCAGAGTGCCAGCGTGTGGCACCAAAACACTGGACAGCTCCGGTAGTTCTGGGAGACATGCCCATTATGAACTCTCCTTTCGAGAGAGTTGCCATCGATCTTGTTGGTCCTCTTCCTAGGACTAGGAAGAGGAATAAGTACATTCTCACGATGGTGGATTGCTGTTCCATGTGGGGCGAGGCGATACCTTTGGCCACAATCGACTCTAAGCGAGTGGCTGATGCACTGATGGAGACCTTTACTAGGTTGGGATTTCCCAACCAGATCCTAACGGACAATGGGTCTCAGTTCTGTGGTAAGCTGATGGAAGAAGTCTTTCGTATCTTCCAGACCAACCACATTCACACAAGCCCGTATCACCCTCAGTCTAATGGGCAAGTAGAGAGGTTTAATGGTACCTTGATGACCATGCTTCGGAAGCTGGCACAAGAGAAACCAGACAGATGGGATGAGTATATCTCAGCCGCCTTGTTCGCCTATCGGGAGGTTCCCCATGGGTCGACCGGGTTGCCTCCAGCCACTCTACTATTCGGGAGGCCAATCAAGGGTCCCTTAGAAGCCTTATTGAGATGTTGGACAGAGGAGGAAACTTCTGAAGAAGCTGTATCCTCATATAAATACGTCGAAGAGTTAAAGAAGAAACTCCAGACGGGTTGGGCTTTGGCAGCTCAGAATCTGAGGGCGGCCAGAAAGAGACACGCGGCCTACTACAATAGAAGGACGAAAGATAGGTCTCTTAAGGTGGGGGATCGGGTTCTGTTGTTACTTCCAGTAGGTTCCAATAAACTCGAGATTGGTTGGCAGGGGCCTTTCCCGGTGGAAAGGGTTGTCTCCCGCACCAACTATGCCATCCGGATCAGGGGGAAATCCAAAATCTTCCACATTAACCTTCTCAAAAAGTATGAAGAACGATCTGATGGTACTTCTCTCCCACTCATGACTATGGCGGTCGCGATGGAAACTGAATCGGGCGAAGAAACGGATAGGGGGTATCCATTACACCCTGGGGAAACCTATAGGGATGTACATATAAATCCTGATCTGTCGGCTGAAGAAACAGACCGTGTCATCAGTTTGTTGGAGTCCCATCAGCAGATTCTTACCGATCGGCCAGGGCGGACAGGGTTGGTCGAGTTTGATATGACTCTGACTACCCAAGACCCCGTTCGCCAGAAAATATATCCAGTGCCATTTTCGAAAGAGAAGGCCCTGGAAATTGAAATCCAGAAGCTTCTGGACGACGACATCATCACTCCTTCGACTTCTCCTTATAATGCCGGGGTTGTCTTGTTGAGGAAGCCAAGCGGGGAACACCGCTTATGTATTGATTACAGGCATTTAAATAGTTGTACGACATTCCAAGTTGAGCCGTTACCAAACACAAATCAATTGTTTGCCAGATTAAATAGGGCAAAGTACTTCTCAAAAATTGATTTAAGCCGGGGATATTATCAGATCCCTGTGAAGCCTGAGGTTCGGCCCATGCTCGCTTTCAGTACTCCGAGTGGCCATTACGAATTTAAGGTGATGCCTTTTGGGCTGAGCAATGCGCCCAGTGTGTTCACACGCATGATGAGAAAGTTATTAGACCCTTTAAGGGATCCCTCTGTCGTCTCGTTTATGGATGATATTCTCATCGCGTCTGACAATCTGAAAGATCACCTGAAATCCTTGGAAAAGATCTTCCTAAGATTGAAAGAGGAGGGGTTAACCGCCCGTCCAGCCAAATGCATGATTGGATATCAATCCTTGGAATTTCTGGGACACACTATTACCCCAGGGGGACTGGTACCGGAAGAAAAGAATATTGAGAAGGTCCGTCTCGCACCCCGTCCTAAATCCAAAAAGGATGTTAGGTCTTTCTTGTCTCTGTGTGGGTTTTACCAGAAATTCATTCCAAAGTTCAACGAAATTGGAGCGCCGTTAACCGAAACCCTGAAGAAAGGATCGCCAGATCCTATAGTCTGGACCCCGAGCTGTGAAGAGGCTTATGGGAAGCTGAAACAGGCGTTGGTGGATAGGCCAGTCCTGCAACTCCCGAATTTGGAGAAAACGTTTGTTCTGAGAACCGACGCGAGTAACATAGGGATTGGAGCAACTCTGTTGCAGGAAGGGCGAGATAATCCTTCGGTGTTGTGTCCGGTGGCGTATGCCAGTAGAAAACTGTTACCCGCCGAACGGAATTATTCCACCGTCGAACGGGAATGTCTAGCTCTAGTGTGGGCGGTACAGAAATTTCAACCTTATCTGTATGGAGTCCAGTTCAAAGTGCAGTCCGACCATCAACCTCTGACGTTCTTGGCAACTTCTAAGAAACTGAACGCGAGGTTGATGAGATGGTCATTGCTCCTACAACCGTATCAGTTCACGGTCGAATACATCCCCGGAAGGGAGAATGTGGGAGCAGATTTTTTATCACGGCATCCTATGGTTGAATGTGAGGGTGGGGTCATTCGAACAGAACCACTGACAGTAGAAAGTTCGTAGGGTTCGACTTTCTTAAGAGGGGGCCTATGTAGCGAAACGCCAGTGGTCCATGTCCTTATGCATTCTTTTATTTTGGGTAGACAGGGGGGAAACGGCTTTCGGAAGCTCTCAGTTCTCTTGTTCTCTCAAATCTCCATGAAAGATGGTTCTTTGGGTTATCTTCCTATCACAATCTTTACATGGAGCAAGTAGCCAATGTCTTTCACATCGGGTAAACCCGATGGAGCGCCCTGCGCCAAATGTGCGCTGGTGCGACTGCTAAGCAATTCATGGCCGTGTACACACCTACCGTTGGATAGTGGCATCTTGTCAAGTCGATTTGAAGATTGGGACAGAGATGCAACATCCTACTGAAGTGGTGAAGAAAGGTAGGGCTTGGGTTGTGGGTACTCCAGCCAAACATGGAGTTATAAATATACAATGTGTTGAAGGGGAAGATGAATTGGCGAAAGGCCAATCATAACCAATGACGAGTTGGGTGACCGTTAGCCGATCTGGCAGCGCATCTTGTCCTTGGCATAGCCGGGGAAGTGAATCTGAACCATATATCTCCCAAGAGGATTTCATTTGTTCTTGGCGTCAGATGAGCTGTTGCTATCTTTCTGTCTACGGCTTGAATTGGACAGATTGTCATCTTTCTGTTGTATATACTCAGTGGATGGCTATGGTATTCTTGGGGATGGGGTACACCAATCTCTGATCTATCTTCTTGAGCCAGAAGAGGCCATTCACAGGACTATCTCTTTCATCTGTTACTAGATAGGATGATGTAGGGAAGATAATGGACTTCTTTATCTCATTTAGAGAACCTGCATTCCGCTAAATCTATGTGTTCTGTGGGGCACTGCTGGTACATTGCGGCGACAGCTCAAACAAGAGCAGAGCCGGGAGGGGGTAGTATCTTCTTTCCTATTCTTGCAGGGAGGGGGGAACTACACTGCGTGCCATACAACCCCATTACTATACTATTAGGTAATGAGATGTAACACACAGATTACTGGGCGCACCACACCACAAGATCTTGCGGGTGAGAAAGGCATGGTTTGCAAGTGAGAGGGAAGCATGGGAATGAATGTGCCCAATCATAATAAAGGCTTGGTATGAGTGTGGAGGGTGTGTCTTGTGGCCAAAAAGACAACCGGACTTCGTCCAGCTGGAGGTCTACTCAAACCCGGACGTGGCCAATCCAGGGGCTACCTGACAGGTCAGGCCTGGTCAATCAGGTATTAAATATAGTGTATTTGTGTGATACATGAGTCAGCCCAGTCGCTCAGGTTTTGTTTATCATTTCCAGGGTCCTCTTCTATGGGAAGTGACTATGTCTTCTAAGGGACATTATCACCAGTGCTTCTAGGCTAACGCCAATATGTCCAACGAGGCCAACTCAAGGTTTGGTGTGCTTAACTCTGAGACAGAGGCAAGGTGCAGGTCTTGAGGCAAGGACAGTTTGTATGACGGGTGCATTGCCGGTTTTGTTTTAACAACATACGCCTGAGAGCAGTTGTTGTCTGGAGGGAGCCTGAGAGTGATTTTCGGGCCTACCCATTTTATACCGGACATTAAAAGGACCCATCCATTATCCTTCACAAACACCTCACCTTATCGGCAACACTAAAGCCTTTCATAGGTCAGTGAAGACCTAGTGCCGAACTAATTCAGATGACAATGAACAGAAGTCCTCAACACACCAGTCGCTTGGATTCTACAAAAGCCGGTTGAACCTACACCCAGTTGCTGGAGAAGGAAGGAGATTCGGACATCTTTGGTGAGAAGTGTGTGGACAGATCAGACAGTATCTGAAGCTGGATCTGTGACTGTGGCGACTTGAGGCTCTGTGTTGGAACTTTACCAGTGTAGTGTCTGTGTAGATCTATCTGTTTATCTGCCTTTATGTGTTCCTGTGCTGTTCTTGATTAGGTTAATAAAATTACTTCCAAGTTGTTCTGACGACTGCCATGTTATTTATGCGTCAGCCAGAAGAACACTGCAGGAAATAGGTCCCTAGGTCGAAAGGAAGCGTGACAGTGTGTCCAGGGAAAACGGGAGGAGGGTTGGCAGGTAAAGACCTATCCCAGCCAGGGCTATAGAAGATATTTGAAATATTGTGACCGGGCTATTTGGGACCCTCCACGTAGCTTGTTACACTGCCCTGATACTTACTACTGTCAACTGTCATTTACTGCCAATATAGTACCTTGCGGTGTAGGACGGGGGATGGGGGACGGAGGGAGGTCTTGAGTCTGAGGAATTAAAGCCACCTGGCTAGTGTAGTGCAGTCATCGCAAACTGTGCAGGTTAGAGTTTTCTTTTTGCCCCCGACAGAAAAAAACTCCACACCTTACCGAGGATTCAAACCTGAGTCTCCCAAAGGAGAATTCAGCATTCTAGCCACTCGGCCAGCCGCTCCTCACTGACCACATCACCCACTGACTGCCGATAGATATAAGGAAACAGGGTCACCATCCCACACCCATGGGGGTGGCTGTGCATGTATGTTTGTTTTATGTGTATGTGTGCCATGTGATGGGCACACACCAGAAGAAGATACATAAAAGGAGAAAAGGGATTTCCCCAGAAGGACACACCAAACTGAACGATCAGCACGAAAACCAAGGAAACCTTGGACGTCAGAGGACAACAAGTAAACAGACGTTGTGAGATTCTGCTACGGCGCGGATGTGTCTTCGTGAAGCCCGTGTTTGGTGAAGAGATGGATGCGATGATTGCGAGGTTCGGCCAGTAAATAACAGGAGGAGGAAATCTTTCGAGAATCAATAATCAATGGAAGGACCAAACCTAGACCAATCCTGAATTAGGAACGGCGAAATAGAAGACTGCGCTTCAAGGTGAAAGGTAGAATAGGGCACTTAGTCATAGACAACAGGTAAACACCGACCCTGTCTAAAAGGGCAGTTTACAGTCTAGGAGGCTATAGCCTATTATTGTTATCAAGCACATTATTAAAAGTGTGATGTTTTTCGCTGGATTGCGTCAGTCTATTTTCACATTTCGTTCCTGAAGTTCTAAGGTGAGAAGTTAATTTTATTCTATTGACGAGTCGAAAGCAATTGATGTTGATTTTCCATTTTCAATATTAATGGAGTTACGTCGAGGCAATGTGCATGTGTGTGTGCATACATGCATGCAGATATGTTTGCATGTATACATGAATGTATGTATTTACAATAACCATGCAATTGTTTTGTAACCTGTCAATTGTCGTTAAGGATGTCAAGAGTGTTAAGCGTTCTGTTATCCATTTTTTTTTATCAGTGAAGAGGTAAAACCAATAGAAATTCATCGGCAAATGAAGGTCCAGTATGGTGACGCATGTCTGTCAGTCCAGCAAGTGTATCAGTGGAGTAGGAAATTTCAAAACAGTGTGACTTCTGTGACAGACTGTTCACGGCCGGGTGAGGCAAACTGAGTAGTGACCAAGATAATTTTTTTCTACAGGAATTCAAGCACTTTATCTGTGCTGGAGAACTTACATTGAACGCAGTGGTGGCTACATTGAAAAATGATACATTTGTTCTTTACTTCGTCTGAATATATTCACCAAAAAAAAAACACAAAAATATTTAAGGTTTTCACTTGAAGCCCTCTGGTATAAATGACAGGTAGACTATTTGTAGGATACACTATATGACACCAACTACATCAAACTATATGCTCCATCATAGCAAGTAAAGAGTTCAGACAGGCAGATCATTGTGTAGGAAATACCTTATAAATTAAATGAGTTGAAACACCATACTACAATAACTACATAAGGCCATCATATCATAAAATAGTTCAGACAAGCAGAGCATTTATAGGAAATACCATATAATATCTACATAATGCCATCACATTATAAGAGTTTAGAGAGGCAAACCATTTATAGGAAATACCATATTACATCTACATAAGGCCATCATATTATAAAAGAGAGTTCAGACAGACAGACAGACAACATTTATAAGAAATACCATATTGCATCTATATAAGGCCATATTTCCCATCCAGTCATGAAAAGGATACGTGCAGAAAGCTGCTTCCTGGCACACTTCTTTGCTGGAGCCTCTACAAAGAGTGTCCGCTGGGGCCATCTGACAATCCTTACAGCACTCATAGTTGACGGGACTAAAAAGTGTAAGGTAAAGACAATTTGATGGTAGTAAACAAAAACAAAAACAAAAGCAAAGTAATTTTATCATCCATCATTCAGCTGCTTGTCTTGTGCAAAACTGTTCCCCAATAACACTCTTTCTACATACATTCTCTGACAGCTATAGTTCTCTGGGCACCTGTAAAGAAGTTAACTCTCTCTACACAATTTCTCTGACAGCTATAGTTCTCTCTCTTTCTTTCTCTCTCTTTTTTTTTTTAATGTTGCATATCCCATGCAGGACATTGCAGTCAACACCAGCAATTTTCAGCTGCTGTTGATGTACTAGGCAAGTTTTTACATTCAGTAGTTTGCCATTGCTTTCTGAACGACCGGCTCCCATACCAGCACGTTATAACACAACGCAACACGGTCTGCTGCACAAATCAGTCGTGGCTGAGTTTCGAACGCCTGGTACCCGGCTCACGAACTGCGTTCGCAAGCCTTTGGAGTTCTCTAGCCAACTGTAAAGAAGTTAACTATTTTTCTACACAATTTCTCGGACAGCTATAGTTCTGCAGACATCTGTAAAGAAGTTAACTATTTTTCTACACAATTTCTCGGACAGCTATAGTTCTGCAGACATCTGTAAAGAACTTGGCAGGTGAAGTGTTAGGCCTTCACATATTCTGCTATGGAGTGTTTAAAAAAATCAAGGCCCCATTTACACTTCTTAAATCACATCAGGTATATGGTGCTACACCCACAGTGTTTTAGACCAATGGGCACTCAGTGATATAATCAATACCATGCCAGCCATCTTTACTTCACAAGAACAACAGACACACAGCAGAGGGGTGGTGCTGAAACAAGCTCAGATGTTTATCTCACACACTTAACTCTTGGAGTATCACGTTAACTCACCATGCAAGTCCATTAGTGACTACTTGCATAGTATACTGTTTCAAACTCTCTCATCATTCTTTCACCCATTATCCCTCCACTGGGAAACATACCATCAACTAACTCACTCTATGCCGTCCTATACCTAGTTATCACATGTAACTCCACCCATGTCCTCCCCCATATTATTTTGTCTCTACTGCTCATCTCCGTGTAATTTTAGGTCTTAGTTTATTTCTTCCCCTCTGCAGCGAAGGGGTTATGAAAGCAATTTGTAATCCCGTATATCGCGTTCAAAACACAGCTTGGAAGCAGACCACCTTGCATTGGTTCTCATACAATGGTATTGGTGCCAGTCATTCAGAGGGCAATGGCAAACTATTGAACATAAACTTTCCAAGACATCTCTCCTATAGTGTTGTTATTTGATTTGCCGTAGACCAGTGGTTCCCAAGCTTTTCAAGCAGAGGGCCATATCTACTATTTTCGGCAGTTAAGCGGGCCACAACATTATAAAATTATAAAAGTCGTGCAATATCATTCTTACATTTCTTAACTTTCGTCAACAAAATTCTAAAGTTTTAAAGGCAGTCAGTGTCAGTACTATACTGCGGTCATTTTTTGGGGGGTTTAAAATCAGAAGTTCATTTAACAATAAATTTTTAATTAGTTTCCAACATCACTATTAATGTAATTAATTTACAATTGTAACTGTTCTTCATAACCAGTTACTTAAGTTAACATGCCAGTTTATAAATGTCTGGGTACAAATATGTCGTGAACAAAGTCATAAGTGCAACTAGGTTACTGTCGGTGAGTCTGGAACGTTGCTTGTTTTTTATAACAGCCATTGTGGAAAATGACTGCTCGCATCTGTAAGTCGAACCAAAACGACAAATGTATCTCTGGGCGAATGAACGCAAGTGTTCAAATTGTTCGACTGAGAATAGTCGCCAGAATGAAATCATATGATCAAGCTGAAGTTGCGAACTGAACAGGTGCATTCGATAATATCTGAACATAACAACCACGAACAGAGTAAATTACCACACGCTGATGGGGCGCTTAGAGTGCATTTTTTTTTTAAATTATTAAAATATATTACATTAAATAATGAGGCCTCGCGTGCCACTTACTAACAGCTGGCGGGCCACTTGTGGCCCGCGGGCCGTGGTTTGGGAACCTCTGCCGTAGACCTATCGTTTATTCATTGTGTTGGATGGCTCAATCAATCAATCAGGTACCGTCTCCACGATGAAGGTTGGCTGCAACAGATCTCCAACACTGTCTGTCTCTCACTTTGACTGTACATTCTGTCAGACTGCTGTTCGTCCATCTCTTGGTGTTATATTCCCACTTGTGTCGTTGTCTACCTCTTGCTAGCTTGTCTAGCTTGTCTTCAACCTTACCCTCCAGTATCATTTTTAACGTGGCTGAAATATTTCACTTGCCCTTTTTTTTTATTTCATCAATTCTCTTTTCATTCCCAGTTTTTCTAGAACCTCTGTATTGGATTGTTTTTGTTTCCATGAAATATGACATATTCTTCTGTGTATCCATAATTAGTTAATGATTATTTAAAAGTAACAGCTGCTTAGGATATGATTAATTAAAGTAACAACTGCCTAGGATAAGATTAGTTAAAATAACAGCTGCTTAGATAAGATTAGTTAAAGTAACAGCTGCTTAGGATAAGTTTAATTAAAGTAATTACTACTTAGGATTAAATGAGTTAAAGTAACAATTACTGAGGATAAGATGATTTTAAGGAATAACTTCTGAGGATAAGATGAATTAAAAGGACAGAAAAGTGAATACACTGCCCAAAAAATATATCTGATCCCCACATTCATTGTAAATATAAAACAGGCTGCCAAAGACAACCACCAGCTGAATCAGTAGATACCTGCATGTGGCATTTCCTATAAACTTGCAGCTGGCAGAACAACAGCTGTCCAGCCCACTGAGACCCATCCCACCGCTGTCACAGTCCTCATCTTTGTCAATGATCCCATTGCCACAAAAAGGCACATTTGGTGTGTGAGCTGGCGTGAGAAAAACACTTTCTTCAAATACACTGAATGTAACAAAATAAACTGTCAAACTGTAATCTACTGCTTATAGTGTCTTGTGTTATAAAATATTCTTGAGACTGGGGAATTAAGGCCACCTGGCTAGTGCAGTCGTCGCAAACTGTGCAGGTTACGGCTTTCTTTTTGCCCTAGATTGAATGTAAAAGTAAAATAAAGGCTTCTTGTCCATGTCACAAGGGATGTTAGGTATATGATAATAAAGTTAAGGATCCCTTGTCCATGTCATGTTAGGTATAAGATAATAAAGTTAAGGACCTCTTGTCCATGTCATGGGGCATGTTAGGTATAAGATACTAAAGTTAAGGACCTCATGTCCATGTCATAGGGCATGTTGGGTATATGATAAAAGTTAAGGACCTCATGTCCATGTCATAGGGCATGTTGGGTATATGATAAAAGTTAAGGACCTCTTGTCGATGTCATGGGGCATGTTAGGTATAAGATACTAAAGTTAAGGACCTCATGTCCATGTCATAGGGCATGTTGGGTATATGATAAAAGTTAAGGACCTCATGTCCATGTCATAGGGCATGTTGGGTATATGATAAAAGTTAAGGACCTCATGTCCATGTCATAGGGCATGTTGGGTATATGATAAAAGTTAAGGACCTCTTGTCCATGTCATAGGGCATGTTGGGTATATGATAAAAGTTAAGGACCCCATGTCCATGTCATAGGGCATGTTGGGTATATGATAAAAGTTAAGGACCTCTTGTCCATGTCATGGGGCATGTTAGGTATAAGATACTAAAGTTAAGGACCTCATGTCCATGTCAAAGGGCATGTTGGGTATATGATAAAAGTTAAGGACCTCATGTCCATGTCATAGGGCATGTTGGGTATATGATAAAAGTTAAGGACCTCATGTCCATGTCATAGGGCATGTTGGGTATATGATAAAAGTTAAGGACCTCTTGTCCATGTCATGGGGCATGTTAGGTATAAGATACTAAAGTTAAGGACCTCATGTCCATGTCATAGGGCATGTTGGGTATATGATAAAAGTTAAGGACCTCATGTCCATGTCATAGGGCATGTTGGGCATATGATAAAAGTTAAGGACCTCATGTCCATGTCATAGGGCATGTTGGGTATATGATAAAAGTTAAGGACCTCATGTCCATGTCATAGGGCATGTTGGGCATATGATAAAAGTTAAGGACCTCATGTCCATGTCATAGGGCATGTTGGGCATATGATAAAAGTTAAGGACCTCATGTCCATGTCATGGGGCATGTTAGGTATATGATAAAAGTTAAGGACCTCATGTCCATGCATTAACGAACACTGGGCATATGGTGCAGGACCCACATTTGTATAACCCAATCTACACCCAGTGGGTGATGTGGTCAGTATTATGCCTTGACTTTCCAAATAACATCCTGGTACTCAATCTAAGCTGGGTTGATAGGGAGGTACATGTAGAATAGCCCAAGCAGAAGATGTATTGCCACAAGATGAAGAACAGTCTCTGCAATTTATCTTAATTTTACAGATGCTTATAGAAATAAAGCAGTTAAAGAATTATGGAAACAGACTCTTATGGGGGGAAAGTTCTGCGCAGGACTTAACCACTACATGGATTGTCAGATTAGGTAAGATAGCAACGGCTGCAGCAGGTTATAACAATAGAAACTAAAAACAGTTAGGTAATATAACACCTGTAAAAAAAATCAGAGATAATAAACAAATATTTAAAATGTCATATGTAATATTTCATGTTTTTTTTAGATCTGTTTTTGTTGTTCGTGAGGAAGAATATTATAATTGAAATGTGAATTCATTGTGTCGTGGTATAACTTATTTTAATTTAAATTTTTTAAAAATATCATCATTGATTTCTTTCCTTTCTTTCCTGTGTCGATTTATGGTTGCCATATTGGAGTTTGTTGTAAGGTAAATACACGGTGTCTGTGTTTATTATCTCACCTTTTTTGCACAATTCACATGTACCTGTTTTTATTTTCTATTATCAGATTAGGACATGGAATATTACCACCTGGTTAATGAAAAAGAGACTGTTACTGGAACTGCACGGGACAAGCCACTGGGTGGATTATCAGATTAGGACGTGGAATATTACCATCTGCCTCATGATGAAGAGTGGATATTCATGACAGGAGAAAAACACCGGGAGTCATGATCCTAGTAGGGTTGCCCTCTGAGAATGTAAGGTAGGTAAAGGGACGGAAACATTCGATGAGGAAGACCCTTTCTGATGATCAGAAACCTTACGTTATGCTCGTTCTGCGAAGATGTTTTTAACCACTAAATTTTGAAAGACTGTTATTGGGGCAAAGTTCTGCATAGAACATGCCATGGATGATATTGATGACTTATTTACCCTGCTCAGACAAAATCTTGGAGTATGTATGTATGTTTTATGTGAAAGTGTGGTCTTTCACATTTACCATTTAGTCTTTCCCTCCCTCCCTCCCTCCCCTTCACTCTCAAACACACATTGCCAAAAAGGAAGTAGGGTGACAAAGAAATATAAGGCATAACATGGGCACTCTTCCGACAGACGGGTCTAAATAGTTCTGCAGTGAATAAGTTAGGGTTTAGGGTTAGGGTTAGTGTTAGTTATATAAAATTATTCACTGCAGAACTATTTAGACCCGTCTGTCGGAAGAGTGCCCATAACATGAAATAACAGAAATGAACAATCTGCCCTAACAAAAAGCCTCAATGAGCCCACTAAAAAGAACAACCAAGCAGACCTAACACAAAGGTATCCATCCAAACATGATTTAACAAAACAATATACTGTTGGCTGTGCATCATGTTTCAGAATAAACATCAGGTAAAGTGCAAAACAGATATGGATAAAATATGTTTTTCTGAAAAATACCATAAATATATTAAGAAATTATAAACTATTCAATAAATAGTTACCTTGTTGTCAGTTTTACAATAAAATATGTAATTACCTAACAACACTAAAAGTAGATTATTACTCTGTTATTAGTTAATCTATAAAATATGTAATTATATAAAAATATGATGCCATTAGAATCTATTCAGTAAATAAATATCCTCTCAATAATCTATGTAATGTATAATTATTGTAACTCTATTATAAAGTATGATACCATTGTAAACTATTCTGTAAATATTCACTTTATTGTTAGTAAAACACTTAAATATATAATTAATATATATTATATAATAACTGATAGCTAAGGACATAACGGAAATCCTGCAAGCTGAATGTGCTACAAGTCTCACGGTGGAGCATTAAACTCAAGCGGTTTTATTTGTCAGTTGTACCAATAAGTTAGTACATGTTATTTTCTACATAGTGTACATATCATTTGATCACACACCATTCAGTCACCAACATATCAAAACATCAACTAGAATAATCATCATCATATTTTCAACATGTCTGATTCATTCAAATCATCCATTCTGTTGAATGATTATGAAACAGATAATAAACACAGTGGTAGTTTACATAAACTCATAGGTCTATCTTAATATTTTCCAACTGTATGTAAATGTTTATGTGTAGCTTAAGTGGTTGTAAACTCTTTTAAATCACAGTTAGTGGGAGATCAATTATATCTTTCCAGGAGGGGACAAGTCAGGAAGGTAAACTGTTAATGTGCAGTGCTTATGCAAAAAGCTTAATCTGCATATCTAAATTCCTTTTTCTCACTCTCACTCTCACTGGTTAATGAAAAATAGAATCTCGTATACTCTCGTCAGGTAACGTGATGACGGTTCAAATCAGCAGTGGTTCGAATCGCATCGGTAACTTACGGGGTGGGGGTACCAAGTGCAGTTACATCTATCTTTCCAACGAGCCATTTCTTGGTTTATTTGTTGAGCTCAGGAGCTGTGTCTTCAATCAGTATACAAGAGACATTTGTCCCACGTTTTCTCTCTTGGATCTGGAGTGTCAGGGATCTGAACCTTCAAACATAACTAAACGCCAGTGTGAGATAATTTTGACTTCTGATAGCTACACTCACAAGTATGATGTAGATAATCACCCAGCTATCAATTAACCTACACATTATGTAATTAACTTCACTGACAAGTATGATGTAGATAATCACCCAGCTATCAATTAACTTACAGATTATGTAATTAACTACACTCACAAGTGCGATGTAGATAATCACCCAGCTATCAATTAACCTACAGATTATGCAATTAACTACACTCACAAGTACGATGTAGATAATCCCCCAGCTATCAATTAACCTACAGATTATGCAATTAACTACACTCAAAAGTATAATGTAGATAATCACCCAGCTATCAATTAACCTACAGATTATGTAATTAACTACACTGACAAGTATAATGTAGATAATCACCCAGCTATCAATTAACCTACAGATTATGTAATTAACTACACTCACAAGTATAATGTAGATAATCACCCAGCAATCAATTAACCTACAGATTATGCAATTAACTACACTCACAAGTATGATGTAGATAATCACCCAGCTATCAATTAACCTACAGATTATGTAATTAACTAGACTCACAAGTATAATGTAGATAATCACCCAGCTATCAATTAACCTACAGATTATGTAATTAACTACACTCACAAGTATAATGTAGATAATCACCCAGCTATCAATTAACCTACAGATTATGCAATTAACTACACTCAAAAGTGTGATGTAGATAATCACCCAGCTATCAATTAACCTACAGATTATGTAATTAACTACACTCACAAGTACGATGTAGATAATCACCCAGCTATCAATTAACCTACAGATTATGCAATTAACTACACTCAAAAGTGTGATGTAGATAATAACCCAGCTATCAATTAACCTACAGATTATGTAATTAACTACACTCACAAGTACGAAGTAGATAATCACCCAGCTATCAATTAACCTACAGATTATGTAATTAACTACACTCACAAGTACGATGTAGATAATCACCCAGCTATCAATTAACCTACAGATTATGTAATTAACTACACTCACAAGTACGATGTAGATAATCACCCAGCTATCAATTAACCTACAGATTATGTAATTAACTACACTCACAAGTACGATGTAGATAATCACCCAGCTATCAATTAACCTACAGATTATGCAATTAACTACACTCACACTTATGATGTAGATAATCACCCAGCTATCAATTAACCTACAGATTATGTAATTAACTACACTCACAAGTATGATGTAGATAATCACCCAGCTATAAATTAACCTACAGATTATGTAATTAACTACACTCACAAGTATGATGTAGATAATCACCCAGCTATCAATTAACCTACAGATTATGTAATTAACTACACTGACAAGTATAATATAGATAATCACCCAGCTATCAATTAACCTACAGATTATGTAATTAACTACATTCACAAGTATAATGTAGATAATCACCCAGCTATCAATTAACCTACAGATTATGTAATTAACTACACTCACAAGTATAATGTAGATAATCACCCAGCTATAAATTAACCTAGAGATTATGTAATTAACCACACTCACACTTATGATGTAGATAATCACCCAGCTATCAATTAACCTACAGATTATGTAATTAACTACACTCACAAGTATGATGTAGATAATCACCCAGCTATCAATTAACCTACAGATTATGCAATTAACTACACTGAAAAGTATGATGTAGATAATCACCCATGTATTAATTAACCTACAGATTATGAAATTAACTACACTCACAAGTATGATGCAGATAATCACCCAGCTATAAATTAATATACATAATATGTAATTAACTACCCTAACAAGTAGGATGTAGATAATGTTGCTTGCTCCCGAAAATTCAACCAAATACCTAATTTGGTCATATTTTTTCTTAAATTCCGAAAATCGCGGGATTTTGACGGGCTATAAATAGGCCACTATTGTAAGCCAAGCCGGTCTCTCTGGCTGTGGGGTTACAACACTTTCTCTCTGTAATCCCGTTTATCACGCAGAGTCTCGCAGCGGAGCGAGAACTGAGGTGGTTCGACCCCCGCTCGTGACTTGCGGATACTGAGCCGGCCGCTCAGAAAGCAATGGCAAACTACTGAGCGTAATCTTGCCAAGAGATCAACAGACAGCTGAAAGATGCTGCTGTTGACAGCTAAGTCCTGTAAAAGGATACGCAAAACATTTATTGTAAGCCATGCTTTTTCATTCCTTCCTCGTCGACTCGACGCGCTATCGAGATCAAGTCGCCTTATCGGATAACGCAGAGGATGCCTCGCGTTAAAAGTGCCGCGCAGAGACATGCGCTATGCAGCCGGGAAGAAGAAGGTAGAAGCGAGGAAGGCCGCTACGACTGCTGAGCCTATATCGACGAGCAGAAGTCCGGCTCCTACACCAGCTGAAACCATCCAAGTTGATGAAGAAACCACAACTCAAGTCAGCAGCAGCCGGGAAGTTCCAACCAGCTTCAAGACGATGCAGCCTAATCTTCCAGTGACCACCACACAGGAGGAAACAGCAACATCTGAGGACTTCACCGGCATAATACTGCTCAAACAGACAAGCGTGGGAGAAGCTAAACCAAAAACCACAGCACTTATGAAGAAGATAACACAAGAGGAGAAGGCCACTATACAGCTTCACCACGGCATAGTATTGGAAGCCGCCCGACACAACATGATGAAACGATGGGTCATTACACGAGTCAAGACCCATCTCACCAACGACCAGATCAAGGAGATGCTGACAAGGGAGAACCACAAAATCAAGATCACCAGTTAGTTAGTTAGTTAGTCGCAGTTCCAACTTCACAGCAACGGGTCGTCCCCATTATGCTCCATTCCTGTGCCAGTGAATATCACACAAAACACTCCCCACTGCCCAATGTGAAAAGTGGAAAAGACAGGAGTCTCGACAAACAACAGCCCGCACAGATACACTGTGCATAATGCCGCCGCCAGAATGTCAACACAATAGTCCCCCACAAAACATCCAGTTCATTTCTGATGGAATCGGCAGTCATTTTCCCATCTGGATGTTTCCTAGATGTTCACCCACACAGTCCACGAAATACAGTTCATCGTCGATGGCAGTGGCAGTCAACCAGAAGCCCAGCAGCCACGCATTTCTGCATAAGGCACCAGTGCCGAGAGGATCATCGGAAAGAACAATATCCTCTCCACAGTCGTCATAGTAACATCGGAGGACCGAGTGATCCCTCAGTACACCAGATGGGACAAGAGAGACCAAGTTCCAGAGCACTACATACCGAGAGTGCTGCAGTACTTTAAGTGTGAGAAGTTCTGGCACACCCGTGCCACTTGCAAGATTGAGGTGGAGATGTGTAGATACTGCTCTGGACCCCATCCATACAGTCAGTGCCAGCACGCAAAGAACGACTCGGACTTTAGGAGGCCTAACACCAACAGAAAGTGCGCCAACTGCCTCGGCAACCATGGCACCAGGTACTGCCCCTGCCACCAAGAAGCCATGAAAATCGCAATCAAGTCTAACCTACCATATAAGGAGGCCAGGAGGCAGTACGGGGCTACCAACCGACTCACCAAAAATGACAAAGCGCAACTGGAAGGCCAACTGAAGGACCTGAGAACACAGTTCAAACCATGGAGGAAGGAAAAGTGAAGACGCAAGAAATACAGATAACAGCCGCTCAGCGCATCCTGGACGAAACGAAGCAAGTTTAGCAGAAGATTGGGCAGGATGTCGCTCGAATGGCTGTTATACAGGCTGAGACAGAAGAAAGGCTATCAAGCAGGGAGAAAGAAAAGGACAAGAAGCAAGAAACGCAGACAACGAAACGTTCAGCGCATCCTCGACGAAATGAAGCAAGTTCAGCAGAAGATAGAACAGGATGTCGCTCGAATGGCTGCTATAACGGCTGAGACGGATGAACAGCTACTTAAAATACAAGACACTTTTCATGAGATGCTTGACCTGCTCCAGACCAAGATCCAGACAGCCACAACCGAACCAGAGGATACAAGGGCACAAACAGAAGAAGAAACAACAGAGGAAGAACGATATCGCTCACCACCAAGACCCGACTGGCGAACGCCGAGATGATTCGAAGGCAACTCACGACGGGGAAATAGAAGGAACACCAGGAGAGACGACAACTGGTAAAGCTCCCTGAAGGAAACAGCACCATATGACGGGGTGGGTACCCAATTACTCCAGGCCTCAACAAGTGCGCGACGCTGCCCAGACATGAAAAACCTCAAGAAGAAAGGAACGAACACAATCAACACATCAGAAGCAGGGAAGCTGACAACAAGCAGCCCAAAGTACGAAAGACAAATTACAAGCTACACCATCAACTCCCCTACATAGCCAAGTCGAAACGTCGAAGGCTGAAAGGGGGTACTTGTACCAACAAAAAAAAAAAAAAAATGCGAAGCGAAGCCATGCTTTCTAGTTTCAAGCACATGTGCTCTGAAGGCTTTTCGTTGGTTACTATCATTGCTGTGATTTTCAAGTATTGAGGTAAGTTCACGTTTGTAGACTGTTGCTATTCCTTTTCTTCTACTTCTACTCAGTTCGTTCCAGTTCCAAAGTGTTAATATAATAATACTTAAATAGTATTAATAGTGTTAACTTTTTAAGTCCTAATCACAAACAAAATAGTGTTAATAATGACTTCGTCCATTGCAAGTTCGAAGTAAGAAACAATAGTGCCACGCGGAAGCAGGCGTATGTTTTTGCCGTACTTAGACTAATTTTATCAACGAACAAGAAAAAATACAGCAACAAGAATACATTACAGTAAATAAAATAAGATCCCGAGATAGTTTACTTATAACTCGGGATCTTCTTTTCTCCAATGCTTCACAATTTATTAAAAACAATTTACTGAATATACAGCAGATCTCACAAATTATTACATCCAACAATACCTCATTAAAGTTTCTACTTAAATAAAAAGACTTAATTTTGTCTGAATTGTCTGTTCAAACTTAACTTCACTTCAGTTAAACAGATTCTTAAAAATAAAATAAATTGATTCTTGAATTGCGTGTGCATGTTTTGACACATCAATTTTATTATTTTTTTAAAATTTTTTTAAATTATATTATTAGTTTAGTCGATGGATCAACATCGCGGCACACGGGTGTAACCCACAAGTCCTCCGTTCTCCTCCTAACTCAAACCTGAGTCTGGAGAAACTCAGCTCAGTGCACGAACTCCGTAGCACTGGCGAGGATCCTGAAATACTTTCGGTAGATTTTTAACTCGAAATTTTGCCCGGGCAGCGCCGTTAGGCTACTCTTTTTCGATTTCCAACTGCCAAGGGATTTTTTACGTGCGCAACAATACACACGGGCGTACGATCTCACTACCCAGAGACTAGGGGAAATGTTATTACTAAAAGTCCACTAGAAAAATATCCCGTTCCTTACCGGGGCATGAACCCGGGACCTCCAGCACTCGAGGCGGACACCATACCTCGAGACCACGCAGCCCGCCCCCCCCCCCCGCGTGTGTGTGTGTGTATATATATATATATATATATATATATATATATATATATATATATATATATATTATAATAATAATATAATATTTCATAATAATATATATATATATATATATAAAATTTTTATTATATTCCTCTATGCCACCTTCTTGCCAATCCACCATAATTTCTTTCGGGCGTCTACATCTTCTAATTCTAATGCTGATTTTTCCAGTTCACGATGTTCTGTCTTTTTCTCATTACATGAAACTGCTTATCTTTTTCGTATATTTGCATATAATATACTTTTATTAGCCTCATCAAGGCAGTTATTTTTATGACAGTACTCGATATTTACATCATCTCAAAAACCACATCTCTGTAGCCTCTAAGCTTTTCATAATTTGTTCATTCACATTTCTAGATTCACAGTCATTCAACAGAACAGGTTCAGTATATAACATTTCAGTTCAGACCATTCTGAAATTCAATGAAAGTGATTTGTTACATAGACACTTCAAATTCTGAAACGCAGCCTAGAGAGAACAGGCAGAAGTTGGGGACTTGTTTCCATGCCTTGAAGTGTATTGCGTGCGTGGTGCTAGCCCCACATTTTTGTAGCAGCTTACAAAGGTGGAATGGAATGACAATTAGCAAATCGAGTAACCAATCAGTACGGCTGGAAAAGAGAGTTAATCAGGGGGATGAGTGGTCTTAAAGTATGGTGTTTGCCTCGAGTGCTGGAGGTCCCGGGGTCAGGCCCCGGTGAGGACCGGGATTTTTTCACGTGGACGTCCAGTAACACAATTTCCCCAGGTCTCTGGGTAGTGAGATCGGACGCACGTGTGTATTGGTGAGCACGTAAAAAATTCCTTGGAATTTGAAAATCAAAAAAGAGAGTAGCCTAACGGCGCTGTCTGGGCAAAATTTCGAGTTAAAAATATATCCAAAGAATTTCAGGATCCTCTCCGGACTCAAGCTTGAGTTAGAAGTAGAACGGAGCACTTATGGGCTACATACGTGTGCCGTGATGTTGATCCATCGACTAAACTTAACTACAGAGTTAATCAGCTTTCAGGAAACCCCGTGCAGTTGGCAGGCTATAAAAGCCCAAAACACGGTCATCTCTAAAAGAGATAAAAGAGTCCATTACCCCATATGGACAACCATCACCTTCGGATTAATAAGCCTGTGATGGTAAAACCGTGGGCAGCTGCTTTTGCGGCTGACTCAGTCACATGACTATCATTCTGGGCCGGTGATTGACCCTAATTATAACTTCTCCTTGAAGTTGAACGGGTTAGGGGTAATAGTGAAATCGAATCGAATCTCTAAAAAAAAAAAAACTGTCTATAGTAGTACTTTGTGGTGTAGGACATTTTCGGTATGCCCCTGAGGAATTCAGGCCACCTGGCTAGTGTAGTCACCGCGAACTGTGCAGGTTTAGGGGTTTCCTTTTGCCCAAATTCATTCCCTTACTGAGGATTCGAACCTGGGTCTCCCAAA
Source organism: Cepaea hortensis (assembly GCA_963921405.1). Taxonomy (NCBI): domain Eukaryota; kingdom Metazoa; phylum Mollusca; class Gastropoda; order Stylommatophora; family Helicidae; genus Cepaea; species Cepaea hortensis. Next base: position 33,675,763 of record OY992879.1, on the reverse strand, counting down.
TGGGAACCCAGTATTGGCCATATCTAATTACATGCTAAATTTCTGTCATAATATTAACAAATAAACTGCATTTTGCATACTGTATTCAACCAACAGTAAATGATTACTCAAATACACTGAGGCAATAGCAAGTAGGCATCTAAAACCAGGGTTATGAATGCGTCTACCGTGGGAATAAACATGCTTCACAGTCGAACGGCGTCAGTGGCGATGTGTGGTGTGTACGTCAGTCAAAATATGATTCATCTGTTTACTTCATATGGTATATAACTCTGCAGTATACACCTGACAAGATGCGGTGAAATATGCCAGGCATAAACTACAACCTATAGTATAGTTCCTGGCTTTTGTGTTTATACACACAACTTCAGCATTATGAAGCACGCTCAATGAATGGCAGTCCCAGATTCATCCTATGTCAAATAGCTAACCCACGTGATCCCTGGTTTCTCAATTCACTTATTCACAGGAATGACAAGTCACTGATGTCCAATCAGCTCATGGTGTACACATTATAAAATAGGCTCGTAAGTCCAGCCACATATACACCCCAATCCAGTCATGCGATTCATGTTAAGGGGCATCCAGTCATGCGATTAATGTTAAGGGGTTGCAATATTATAAAATATATCACCAGGTCTTGGGGGGGGGGGGGGTTGAAGAAGGGAAGGGGGCAGCATGACATCATTTGATGTAGGACCATTGATGTGGTAAAATAAGCCTGTCAGTTAGATTCCTATTCATGGATTGGATGTAAAAACACATTCTGACCCCATTACCACAACAATTCTAGCTGGTGAATAATTTTATACTACAACAAAACAATTCAAGAAACAGGTGGAAACCCCTTACATCGTTTTAGACATTAGATAGTCCAGATTTTGGGGGCATAATAAGGAGAAATACATTTGAAAACAGTGACAACTGGGAAAATTTATAGGGAAAGAGCAAAAAAACAAAACAAAACACAAAGTTTGTTGCATAACCTTTACAGGACGTCACAGTCAACCCCAGTACTTGTTGGCTGTTTTTGATTTCTTGGCTAGTTTACATTCAGTAGTTCTCCATTGCGTTTTAAATAACCAACGCTCATACCATTGTATGAAAAACAGCGTAAGACGATCTACTTCCAAATCGCCCGCACATTCAGTAGTTCTCCATTGCGTTTTAAATAACCAACGCTCATACCATTGTATGAAAAACAGCGTAAGACGATCTACTTCCAAATCGCCCGCACATTCAGTAGTTCTCCATTGCGTTTTAAATAACCAACGCTCATACCATTGTATGAAAAACAGCGTAAGACGATCTACTTCCAAATCGCCCGCGCATTCAGTAGTTCTCCATTGCGTTTTAAATAACCAACGCTCATACCATTGTATGAAAAACAGCGTAAGACGATCTACTTCCAAATCGCCCGCACATTCAGTAGTTCTCCATTGCGTTTTAAATAACCAACGCTCATACCATTGTATGAAAAACAGCGTAAGACGATCTACTTCCAAATCGCCCGCACATTCAGTAGTTCTCCATTGCGTTTTAAATAACCAACGCTCATACCATTGTATGAAAAACAGCGTAAGACGATCTACTTCCAAATCGCCCGCACATTCAGTAGTTCTCCATTGCGTTTTAAATAACCAACGCTCATACCATTGTATGAAAAACAGCGTAAGACGATCTACTTCCAAATCGCTGGCAGCTGTGTTTTGAGAGCAGTATGCATGATTATGAACTGTGTTCCTAACTCCTTGGCTTCAACCCCAGCTAGAACAAGGGGAAGAAAAAAAAAAACAGTATGCCTGGATGGCTTGGCCAGATGGTGTAATGGGGACAAGAACACAGACCTGACCCAAGACTCAAGTGATCGTGAGATGGTGAACTGATTGATTGATTGATTTAGGAACCGACATCACAGCATTCGGGGCATTCCCATAAGCGCTCCGTCCCCATCCTCAGAAGCCAGCGAAGAGTTCCAACCCCAATAATACCAGTAGCAATCTGATTATATAGAGATGGTGAACTATGACCATCTATGCTTATTGGCATGTAATGATAAAACAATTCAGTTGTTGATAATTATAAATATTATTTTCACATTTGAAGCTTCTTTAACTACTGTTTTATTGTGGCTTCCAGATTGCTGTGTACAAACATTCGATTAAGATATTCTATATGCTTCAAATGGATAATGGATACAGAAATGAGGGGCATAGAGCTGAATGGCGTGGACATGACATCGGTCCAAGTGAGGACCGATTTTATCAAGGAACACCAGTTGACATGGTCAGTCATGTACGTGATAATCTCGAGGGTGGGATGGACATAGAGTATGAACAAGTGTTTGTAGCTCGTCATCCAGGCCAAGTGTTTTCTGGGCCTTTAGATGAGACAGTACTAGATCAGTCATCTGAATTAAGTAATACAATACTGCTGCTTATGCAACTGACAACAGTGAGGCAAACAGGCTGCAAACTTTTCGCGACGGGTGGCTGGAGGACTATCATGTGAAGCCTGAAGACCTGGCCAGAGATGGTTTTATCCACATTGGCCCTGGCGATAAAGTGAAGTGCGTATTTTGTTCGAAAACTCTCAAAAATTGGGAGGCCGACGACTCCGTGGAGTTTGAACACAGAAAACATTATCCGTTTTGTCCGTTTGTCAGAGGAGAGTGCCTTGCAGTAAATATCCCCCTGAATATAAGAGAAGACCTGAAGTCTTTTGGGTGAGTAATTTGTTTATTGCTGGTTTGTTTAGATAATTAGGTATGTTTCTCTTGTATTGTCCTGTTCTGACTGGAGAAGATCTATCTCTGAAGTAGACGTGTGGGTTCGTTTGAAGGCAAGGGACACTGGTATAGAGAAGGCTAATCAACACACAACAATCAGTCCAGTGCATCAGAAGTAGAAACGTGTATGGACTATGCTTGAGTTAAAAGCGAATGAACATGCCCCCCCCCCCCCATATAAAAAAGAACAACTGGAGATGTGTGTGTACTCAAGCCTTGGTTGCTCTTTAATCAAATGTGATTAGTGAGGATCACCATTATTGCACACCGGCCTTGTCCAAACATGCTCTGAACGACTCCTTAAACATACTTTGAATAATCACACTTGTAGTTAGTATATTGATTAGTCAAACGCCTTGTGCCCGGGACAACATGTCCTGCTTCACTGTTAAACATGTAACAGTTCATAGATAACATACGCAACCAACACTGCAGGGATAAGAGAAGCATCTTTAGACTATTAACACAACTCGTACACTTTAATAAATATTTATGTAGACTGGAAGCACTGGGGCGGACAGGAAGAGGAAACAGTAAATCATGATCTGTTTAGGGTACCCTGGACTGGCAGGCTTGAAGAAATAGCTGCTTTCCTCGGATTTGTCTGTCATATTTCACATTACAGATATATATATATATATATATATATATATATATATATATATATATATATATATATATATATATATATATATATCATATAGAGTTACTAACAAGTACAATTAGAGACAACACTAGTGAAAGAGTTAACAGCTACTATACATCTGAATAAAGGCTAGTCTGAGATGACAAAGGTTAATAAACTGAGTGAAACAAGCGGTAATTGCTGGACGGTCGCTACCAGCCAACAGAGAAAGACAATAAAGATCAACAATGTAGACCAGTGGTTCTCAACCTTTTTTGGCCCATGTATCCCTTCACCATATGATCAGAATGTCCCCCCCCCCCCCCCGCTATAAATCCCCCCTACACAGTATATGCAAAAATGGAAGCTAAATTTAATAACACATACTAGAACAAGTCTAGACGTCTATATAAAACATGATTTGCGGGTCTACTTAAGTTATAAAGCGAATTTCAGTAGGCAAGAAGTACAGAACCGTATAGTATGGAGGTAAAAACAATATCAAGTAATGGTTCTTGTACTAACGCTATCTTGAAACAATCTTAATCCCCCCCTCCCCCTTCCCAGAAACCCTAAAATTCCCCCCTGGGAGAATTGAGTTTTCCAACTGAATGCCTAATTCCAAAATGTTTCCCGTATCTAGGCTATGAAGACATAATGAGTCCCTGTCTCCTCTCTCTCAGATAAACAGCATTGATCACACCTGACACGGGTGGTCTAGGATCAAGTTATAATTAAGCATTACTAGCTATACATTTGTATTCACTTGTCAACTTGAGATTAAAACATTTTCCCAGGATCCTCCAATAAATTTACCCATTGACCATAGTTAACTTTCAGAAGCACGGGTAACTGGTGCATCTGATTTATGACCCTTCAATGGTCGTGGTTTGACCATAACATTTTCCACCTCCAACAAAATAATAAATATCTAGTTGACCAGACATTCTCCTGGCAGTTTTTCAGCATAAAGTAATTAACTTTTAACACGCCAGTCCATTTGGGCAATCAAATTTCTTGTCACTGAGGGAAGAGGAAAGAGTTACCTGTCTATTGTTCTCGAATACTATCACCTTGGGACTCTATAGACAACCCAACCGAAAAAATAAATAAATGTACATTTGTAGAACGCTGTGTTGATTTGATTTTCTCATGTGTATCAGTCTCCTCTCTTTGTATGAATGAGAGAGAGAGAGAGAGAGAGAGATTGTGAATGAAAGAGAGAGCGAGATTGATATTATGTTTTGATATCTGAATGTTGATTTATGTCCCCACTTGTAACAATTAATGTGAGTTTCAATAATCTTTGACTACTGGTTTTGTTTTTATTTTCTCAGTTTAACTCTAAGGCTATAAAGCCTGCAGGACAGACTGCAGTTTTCGAATTGCAAGATTTTTCTCAACATTTACAATCATTAGAGAGGTGGCCAAAACAAGCACAAGTAAGACCTGATGCTCTGGCAGAAGCAGGACTATATTACAGTGGTAAACAATGTTGTCAACTTGGATTTTAATATGAACTTGTGTGAAAATGTGTGATAAAGATTAAGAGCAGAATAGGCCAAGCAATATCTGCATTTCAGAAGATGCAGGCATCTTATGTGATAAATGACTTTAGAAGGTCAGAAAGAAAATAATGAACTGTTAAAATGAACCTGTTCTACTCCTCTATTGGAGTGAATCTTGGAATGTAAACAAACAGATTATGGAGAGCTTGGAGGTAGGAAAGATGTGGTTTCTGAATAAAATGTTACGAAAGTCTTTCATAGCAGGATGAACAGCTGTTTCGAACGCAGTATGCGGGATTACGAACTGCGTCCTTAACCCCTTCACCACAGAGCTGGGAGAACCCTAGTACATCACTGCTAATGGTTTGATGGAGTTTCGGTTTGACATGACCATGAATCTTACTTTGAAACTGTCCATTACATTATTCATTGGGAATTAATGTAGTGTCTTTTCCTTTAACAGATGAACAGTGCTATCAAATATTAATTATTATATACAGTGCAGACCGCTTAAGAGTAAGACAATCTTGGATGTGGTGAATTTCTGTTGTGAAGAATAATTTGTCTATCCTGGGCAAATTTTCTTCTTTGTCATTGTAAACAATGTCTGGTTAAGCAAAATCTGTTTATAGCAAATTACCAGATATGCCGAACGATTAAACAATTGTCCAGACAATATAATGTGATCTGTTTAAGGTGAACTTTTTTTCAAATGCCTGGACATTTATACAACTTCTCTGCTATTTTCTTAAATTGCCCACATCATTTCTGTTAGAATTTGAGTTATTTCCCCTCTAAAAATGGCTAGAAAGGTAAAGTCCATATCTCTGAAAAGAAAGATTGAGCTATTAAAAAATTTTTAATTATATATAATTCTTATAAATTCTTAATAGGGAAAGCTAATCCACACGCAAAATTCAGTCCAGCACTACTTGCAGTGTGTATGGAATATGCTTGAGTTCAAAGCGAGCCCCATTACCAAATAAAACAAAATGTATATCTAATATTATTATAAATTATTAAAACATGTTTCTAATGTTACTATAAAATAATAAAACATATGAAATCTAATGTTACTATAAACTAATACAACATATAGTATCCGATATCCCCCAGAAGGTTAACCCGGTCAACAAATGCCTGCAGAAGTCGGATGTGTCGGCCTAACGGCACAAGAACACAGCACTGCTGTAAAAAGGCACAGCGCAATCACGTCCGGGGGGAAAAAAAACTCTGGGTAAACGCAGCAGAAGAAGAAGTATCCAATATTATTATAAACTAATAAGATGTGTGATTATCTAAACAGAGGAACCAAGTTTGTTACAATTATATGATACAAAATATATGACTACCTTAAACAGAACAAAACATTTGGTATCTATTATTATTACAAACTAAAAAAAAAACGTATGATTATATAAACAAACTAAGTTTGCTACAGTTATAATACAAGAACCATACAGTAAAGTAAGTAAAGGACCATTTCACATGCCATGAGGCATAATGGGAATATAGTGTAGCCTCATGTTGTTAGATCAATCAGCAATCTATCTTCATGGTTTTAGATCATTCAGCAATCTATCTTCATGCTTTTAGATCATTCAGCAATCTATCTTCATGTTTTTAGATCATTCATCAATCTATCTTCATGGTTTTAGATCATTCAGCAATCTACTTCATGTTTTTAGATCACTCAGCAATCTATCTTCATGGTTTTAGATCATTCAGCAATCTATCTTAATTTTTTTTAGATCATTTAGCAACCCATCTTCATGTTTTTAGATCATTCAGCAATTTATCTTGATGTTTTTTTAGATCATTCAGCAATCTATCTTCATGTTTTTAGATCACTGAGCAATCTATCTTCATGTTTTTAGATCATTCAGCAATCTATCCTCATATGATTATTCAGTATCTATTCTAATATGTTTACATCATTTATCAATTTATTCTCATATTTGTTTTAGATCATTTAGCTGTTTATCCTCAAATCTGATGGAAGTAGTTCTTAAACAGGTGCATAAGTGCTGCAATCTACCATACATGTCTTGGCAAAATAGGCAATTAAGGAGGGTTGTGATGGGACTGATTACCCTATCCAAAGCTTCAGCTGCAAAATTGAACCAGCCATGGACATCTAAAGTAGCAAAGACTGCCGAGGTGAGCTGGTGGGTGGGCTATGCTTCACCGAGGGAATAAAAGGAAGAAGATGAAGAAGAAAAGGAATAGCGAATGAACAGACTTTATTTTCAATGGGTAACAAATTGGGCATGCAGGCCCGTCTTAAATTCGGCCCTTCCAATCACTCATCTTTCGTTCATCAATAGTGCATAATACATTCACATAGGAAAAGAAAATTATTGTCAAATGAATGTGGAATGTGTCAAATGAAAAAGAAGAAGAAGAAAAGGAAAAAGAAGAAGAAAAGGAAGAAGAAAATAAGGAAGACAAAGAAATAGTACAAGAATATCATGAAGACAAAGAAGGAAGAAGAGGAAAAGGAGGAGTAGAACGAGGAAGTGGAGTAGGATGAGTTAGAGCAGGAGACGAAGAGGAAGAATACCCTTGTTAACATTTACTTATTTCATGTATGAGATACTGGAATGAACAATTACTTATTTTGTGTATGAGAGATTGGAGTGAACAATTACTTATTTAATGTTTGCAAGACTTATTTCATGTAATGGTGAACTGGAATAAACAATCACTTATTTCATGCATGGGGAATTGGATTAAACAATCACTTTTTTCATGTATGGGAGATTGAAATGAACAATTACTTACTGAAATTAGAGTGAAAAATTACTTTTGTTTTATGTCTGAGACATTAAAAAAATAATAATGTATTATATCTTTGTCAGACACTGGAAACTACTGACATCTGTATTATACTGAGTATTAGAAAGGATATGTGCTAGTACAATATCAGAACAGTGGACTTTGTGCTGACTTACCAACAGTTGACTGTGCACTGGCTTACCTACAGTGGACTGCACTGGCTTACCAACACAACACTATGCACTGGCTTACCAACACAACATTGTGCACTGGCTTACCAGCACAACACTGTGCACTGGCTTACCAGCACAACACTGTACTGGCTACACAGCGTGTGCTGTGCACTGGTTTACCAATGCAGCACTGTGCACTGGCATACCAACAGTGGACTGTGCACCAGCACACCAACAGTGGACTGCACCAGCATACCAACAGTGGACTGTGCACCAGCATACCAACAGTGGACTGTGTACCAGCATACCAACAGTGGACTGCACCGGCATACCAACAGTGGACTGTGCACCAGCATACCAACAGTGGACTGTGCACCAGCATACCAACAGTGGACTGTGCACCAGCATACCACCAAAAATGGACTGCACCGGCATACCAACAGAGGACTGTGCACCGGCATATCAACAGTGGACTGTCATTCAATCCCTAGTAACGGTAGATTTATATGTTTGCCATCCAGCAGTCATCTCTGACAATCCAGCCTCACAAATGTGGTGGTGTAGATGTATCTGAGATTGCTACAGGGGCTGAGATGATATAGCCCACATTGTCCTGTGTGTGCCCTTGCAGTTACTAAAATTATGAGCCTAATATCCCACAAAATACTACGTCATGTAAATGAATTATTAGGCTTGAATTTATTTAGATCTGTAAAATTCTACAGAAAATGTGTGTGTGGTCTGTCCTTCTGTATGAATCCGAGTGTGGGGAAATGAATAGTGAATTAGTAGCTTGCCAGTCACAATCAACTCATGTTAAAAAGCAGAAAAATGTCTTGTTAATGCATGTTATGTTACATAACATATTAATAAAATACAAGTATGTATGGAAAAATGTTTGTAAAATATATATAAAAGTATGTACGCATGTATGTAAAATGTATATAAAACATTCATATTACATTCTATAATTTAAGATATATCACTAAACTGTGACTTAATGAAGAATATGTTGAATACAAGTATATGGAGGAACATAGACTATGTGACATCAAACAACACAAAAGCCACTAGAACAAACTCTTTTGTTTTAAGAGACCTTTTAAAAAAAAGTTAGTTGCATGTCCTTTACAGGACGTAGCAGTCAACCCCAGCATGTTTTCTGCTGTTCGTGATTCCAGGGCCAGTTTATGTTCAGTTTGCCATTGCTTTCTGAACGACCCGCACCCAAATTATTTCATAAAAAACCAACACAGCTGTGTTTTGAACACGGGTTTGCAGGATTGCAAACTGCGCCCGTAACTCCTTCGCCACAGATCTGGCTAAGAAACTATTACAATAAACAATTAAAGATTCTGAATTAAATATTTGTGGTTTCTTTTTTTAACATAATCCCCAGTGGAGTAAATATATAATAAAATTTTATATATATATATATATATATATATATATATATATATATATATATATATATATATATATATATATATATATATATATATATATATATATATTGGGAAATTGAAGGTGTGATTCTTGTGTTATGCCAAGACGATAGACAATCAATTTGCAAGCTTATTTTAAGACATTAAAAAAACCTCAATCAGTTTTTGGAGAGTTCGGCTGCCCAAGAATCCAGCAGTGCTTCTCCTTCATGACAATGCATCCCCCCACACAAGTCTGGCAACACGGGAAGCAATCACAAAATTTGGTTGTACTGTACTACCCCATCCACCTTATAGTCCCAATTTAGCACCCTCTGATTTTCATCTAAATGGGTCCACTTAAAGATGTACTCTGTGGGACAAGGAATGAAGATGATGAAGGAGTGATTCATGCAGCGAACATGATCAGGACAAAATCTGGTACAGGGAAGGAATACATGCACCGCACTTGTTTCATGCTGGCATAAAGCCATTCAAGTTGATGGGGATTATGTTGAATAATACTGAGTTTACATGACAAATCCATGTATATTGTGTATAAATTTCATAATTGTTGAATAAACAACTCCTGAGAAAAACAATATGGTTTATATATATATATATATATATATATATATATATATATATATATATATATATATATATATATATATATATATATATATATATATATATATATACACTAAGGGTTGGTGTGCTTGCCGGACTCGTCGCCTGTCAAAATAAGCGAAAGATTGGCCACCTACACCTTCTTGCTCTCTGCCCACAAAATGTGATAGCTCTATAATATCATAGACCCATAGCAGGAAATTGCTTCAGTATTTTATATGTATGTATATATATATATATGATGAGATGAGATGATGAGATGAGATGAGATGAGATGATATGTATATATGTATATATCAGAGTAGCCATGGTGGCAAAGTGGCTAGCATACTTGCCTACCAGCCTAATAGTCATATGTTCAAATCTCCTTGAAACAGAAAATATTTAAAAGTTGACCAGGGCTCCCAGGTCAATTAGCCTAATACTGACCCCATAACCTATCGAGTGTTGATTGGTCAGTACATATATTGAGTTGTAGCACCGTATATCCAATAAGCCTCAAGGTGTGGACATAGATGCTTGACTTTATATAAATGTAGACAAAAAGTAGGAAACAAATCAGGAGAAGGCAAGGGGAAACCACTGATGTACATCCATAATACATTATACGTCAAGAAATAATTTCAGACAAATGTTGTAAATGGGTGCTCAGCCCGAATACATTATGCTTCAGTAAATCACGCAATGTAAGACGAACGTTGTAAATGGGTGTTCTACAAGAGTAACCTTGCCCAGCTGGCTAAGTCATGTGCATTAGGTGACTTCAGATCATTAGATGGAGACAAAGCAACAGAACCACAGTAGTGAAAGTAGGGGCACGAAACATGGTAAACTAGAGAACATCAAGCAAACAAGATAAGGTTAAACACTCACATCTAAGAAAGAGAAACATGAAGATATTGTTAAGAGTTATCATGCAAAGGATTCAGATGAAAATACAACAATATATTGTGGAATAACAATGCGGGTTTATAGAATTGCAAAGCTTTCTAAAGAAGAAAAAAAGACATACATTTTTGCTTTGTTGATTGCACAAAGGGTTTTGAAAGAGTAAGGGACAGTGACATGATAAAAATGTTTGCAGATCTCAAAACTGATGGGAAAAGCCCTGAGACTTGTAAAATCCATACATTTAAAACAATATGCTGTCATAAAAATTGATCACAAGGTAGGCTACTATCAACCAATAAAAAGAGATGTGTGACAGGGATGTCGCCAGACCCATTTCCCCTTTGCAGTGAAAATGTAAGAAATTTAAAAGACAAGAGAGGACATATCAATATTAGAATGACAAGCCAGCTGCCAAGAGCATTTAACAAAGCACAAAGTCTGTGGCTTCAGTGAAGACAACCCTCAGGGATCACTGGAAAATGTGCACTTGTCTGAACGATGCAGACGATGCTAACCTTCAGAGGATGAGGCAGTTGCCTTGTCCATAATGCTTTGGAACAACTCAGCCTCACTTAAACTGTGGCGAGGAACCGGCTATGTGGCGAAGGGGTTACAAATGCAATTCGTAATCTCACATACCATTTTCGAAGCACAGTTGCAAGCAAGCAATATGGGAACAGACCGCCTTGCGTTAGTTTCCCATAAAAAGGTATGAGTGCCAGTCGTTCAGGAAGCAATGGAAAACCACTGAACGTAAACTTGCCAAGAAATCATGAACAGCTAAAAAATGCTGGGGTTGACTTGACGTCCTGTAAAGGATATGCAACTAACACTTAAAGGTGGTGCTTCTTCTTCTACTTCTTCATTATCTCCCATTGAAGCATAGGCCTACAACCAAATCATGCCCAGCTGTCCTAGCTTTTGCTATCTCCTGCAATATATTCTGTGTCCTCTTCATATTATTCATCCATCTCTAATTCTCTTCTTGCGTTAGGTCTCCCTTTATTTCACTTGCCTTGTGCGTTCCAGAAGGAGGCCTTTCTACTTATAATATCATCTACGAGGGCAAGTCAATAAGTAAGTCACACAGTTCTGTGGGATGGCAGGTAAATGTAGTTGGTGTTTTCTACAGGTGTCATTAGGTGACAGCAACATCAAACTTTATATTCCCATTCGTCAGGTGGCGCTAGGTGTCTCATGCGTATGCGCAGCGCATAAACAAAATGGCGACTGTACTTATGGAGTGTACAAAAAAAAAAAAAAAAAAAAAAACAGCAACGTGCTGTTGTACGTTTTTTGTGGGCAAAAGGACTGCCTGCAAAGGACATTCATAAAGAAATGCTTCCTGTTTATGCTGACAAATGTTTGTCCCATAAAGCGGTGCATAGCTGGGTAGAAAAATTTTCTCAAGGACGCTCTAAAATTGTTGATGAAACCTGGACTGGTCGTCCTGTTGAGAATGCAACAGAAGCATCCGTGCAGCGGGTGGAGCAGATGATTAGAGATGGCAGGCGAGTAACGATAGACTCTGTAGCATCTGCAATAGGGTGCTGTGAGGTTCTATCGATGCTTCATGATGCAATTCGAAGAAAACATCCAGGACTGCTGACTAGAGGAGTGTTGCTTCTTCATGACAATGCCAGACCACACACGGCTTGATTTACTAAAGAGAAAATTAACCAACTAAGCTGGGAAGTTCTGGAACATCCCAAAACTTAGCCCCTAGCGATTTCCACCATGTTGGTCCACTGAAAACCCATCTTGGCGGGAGACATTTCGCAAATCACGCCAAAGTTGAATGTGAAGTGAAAATGTGGTTGAGAATAAAGCATGCAGTTCTATGCAGCCAGTTTGGGAGGACTGATAAAATTATGAGATAAGTGCATCAATGTTGGTTGAAATTATGTTGAGAAATAAAGGGACAATGTATGTATAAAAATAAACTGATTTCATGTTATCATATTTAGTTACTTTTCGACAGCCATTTGTGACTTACTTATTGACTTCCCCGCGTCATTTTCTAAATGTGTATCCTATCAGCACCTGTGTCCTTTCCTCACCTAATGATTCATTGGAGATCTCTAAGCTCTGCAATAGTGTCAATTCAAAGGTACTAGAACATTTAGGACCCCGGTATATTGCCACAGAGTAAAATACAGGTCAACGGGAATATTTTTAAACAAGTGAATCGGTAGAACTATCTCGGAACAGTCAAAACATCTTATGGGAGGTGCCTTGAAGAGATTAGAACAAGAATTGCCATGGCGAAGGTACCATTTTGCAAGATAGAAAACATACTGACCAAATAAAAAGATGCCAATTGTCAAGGTCTCACATCCGAGGTTGCGACGCGTTGTCTGTACCAACGCCAGACAACATAACAACACACAACCCTGAGTAATGTGAAACACGGCAGAGAGAACGCGGCGTCGTTACCGACGCCCGGATAGGTAGCCACGCACAGCAATTGAGTTCACCCCGTGAACCGTGCAGGGGACACCAGCTGACGTGTGCGTGTAAGCGTGTAGGAACTGGCAGACGGGCTGAGATCGTTGAAAGGACAGGTCGCAAGGGAATGCGAGTCGAGTTTGAATCTGCCTTGAGAGCTAGCCTGTACGACAGTGGGAGACTGAGTCGAATGCTTGTATAAGTTTAACTGTAAGTGAGATGTTTATTGCTTGCATGTATTATTATGTATTGTAGTGATCTTGTTCATGTTGAAATGATTGCTATAGATTGTCAGTGCGCGATGTTTGTGCGATAATTAATGCAACGCGTCAATAAAGCGTGTGAATAATACTTTCGGATATTCACTTCGTGTGATTTGATAGTTTGATATTACTTCACACTTGCCAGAAAACGAGCTACTTGTCTTGTGTTATGCAAGACTCTGACACCAATTGCAATGAGAAAAAGAATGCTGAAGTGCTACATAGAACCTGTAATGTGGATGTGAAGTGTGGACAATGAGTAGACAAGTTGAAAAACATCTAATGGCAGTGGAAATGTGGTTTCTGAGAAAATTGCAAAGAATACCATGGACAGACATGGAATTAGACGCCGACAATCACACGTTTTCGGACACGTTATGAGAAAAAATAAATTGGAGAACTTGGTAACAACTAGCAAGCTTGAGGGGAAAAGAACATAGGGAAGGCATTGATATAAATACTTGGATGGCTTGGCCATGAGGTATGGCTGAGACAAGAACACTGAGCTGATCCACAACTGTGGTAATTGTGTGAGATGTGAAACATGATCGCCTACACTTATCGGCATGACATGTGATGAGAACATGTTTTTGGAAGATACGGCAGTTAGTACTGTAGTAACCATACCAACCATTCAGTTTCATCTGGTTAAAAAAATAAGTTTGGCATCAAATTCCCAATATATCATGATCTTATCTTATTACATACATATACAAAAAAACATATATATGTGGTAACATATGCTTGTTTAATGTGCTTATAGAAAAAATGTACAACTGAACACAACAGGTGCAAACTGAAACACTTTAACTCTTAACGATCAGATGATTTTCCAATGCTTAGTGCTAGATTTCAGTGTCTCTTTATGTTTTTATAAAGTTAAAGTTGAAAGGTAATTATTTGTGACTATCTGGATGTTTTCATGTATAGTTGAAGTTTAAAATTAGTCTCTCATTAAATTTTTATGTATATTTGAAGATTAAAATTATACTCTCATTGAGTTTTCATATTACAAATTACAGTTTAAAATTAGCTATTTCCACAATGTATTTCTTCAAAACTATATTAATATAATATATCACTGTAAAGGATTGTTTAAAAAATAAAACCAGGGGGGAAATGAAACAAAGAGCTTTTTGAAGTTACTAGCCATGAGTAGTGGCTTCTCATTACTGGCTACTCATTATCAGCACCAAATAAGTCTCTTCCATCTGCAAGAGTTAAAGCACTCTCAGAAAGATCTTACACCATAATAAGAACAACAACAACCATGAGATTAGAATAAGTAGAAACTAAAATGGGAAAACTAATGATGTAAAAACTTACAACTGTCCACCGTTTCCTCTGCTGCAGAAAACAGCATTGATTGGTCAAGTTGGTAGCAACAAAATAATGTGCACAAAGTGTAGTGTTATTTAATACAGGGCTCAATTATCAATCAGTAAGTTGATTCATTAGTTGATACAGACAAACAGGGTGTTTGTAAAGTCTCACTACACTTTGTATGTAGAACAACTGTTTGTTGGAGAGTATATTTTCCATCTTGCAAGACTGAAAACATACTCTCAAACAAACAGCTGTATTACATACAAAGTGTAGTTCAACTTTACAAACACCCTGTATAAATCATTAGGAGACTCTCAAAACCATTGATATAGAAGGAACAATACATAATGAGGTATTGATTGGCACTCATAGTTCATGTATTACCAGGGTCAATATGTGACACAAAGAACAGTAATATTGTGACCTACTGTATGCATTGTCTGAAGAGACTCTGAGGAGGGTTGGTGTGTGAAAGGCCACAGCATTCCATGAACAACTGTTGCTGCAATACCCAACCAATCATGAACAAGTCTACAGATGGCGTGGCTTATGATCCATTGGGAGATAAAAGGCAGAAGAAGAGGAGGCAAAGGATAAGAAGAAGAGGCAAGGGAGAAGAAGAGGAGGTGAAGGAGAAGAGGGAGAAGAAGAAGAAGTGAAGGATAAGAAAAAGAGGAGGCAAAGGATAAGAAAAAGAGAAGGCAAAGGATAAGAAGAAGAAGAGGTGAAGAATAAGAGAAGAGGTGAAGGATAAGAAGAAGAAGATGAGGTAAAGGATGGGGAAGAGGAAGGTGCAAAGAAGAAGCAGTAGTAGCAGTAAAAGCAAGAGGACAAGGAGGGGCAGACTGACCCTCAAAGAAGCAAATGAAAGAGGTAGGGATCTGATGTGTGAGTGTGTGGTGCAGATGTAGGCCAGAGGATGTTGGAGGCTTAATACAGCCGACCTGCAATGCTAAGATGGTACTTGATGATGATGGTGGTGGTTGTGATTATGATAATGATTGTGACAAGATGCCTCAGCCGCACAAGAACTTATCTCTCTTTCGACACAGAAAATAAAAAGGAAAGTAAAGAGAAAAGAATAAATTTATCTTTCACTCCAAAACCAAGGATAACAACTCAAGAGAAAAATTCAAGTTTCACCGTGCTCGCAACTCTCTGACGCCATTCTGCGTCATAACCATAAAATCTGCACTAATGCCCAGACAAAACAGAGCCAGTCGGCTTGTCTACCAAAGATTGCAAAGCCACATGTTACTCTGGAGAAAAGGGAATGTAAGGAATTTAAAGTCTGCTTCGGGTAAGTACAGACTTGGTGGAGACGTGAGGCCGTGTGAAGTTGCCGCCACCCGCAAGAGTAGTAGACCAGATGCCTAACACCCAGTCCAGACTTAGCAGAGTCACTCAGGGGAAAAAAACCTGTGTGATCTTAAGGCAGCAACTGAATGCAGGTCTAACACCTACCTAAAGTTCAGATGTAGTGGAGACTGGAGAACTTTTGAAGTGCAGCAAACAACATCCTTGTTAATGTGTCATCACGACTGGGAGATCAGGGCGTTCAGCAGAACTTAATGTGTGAAGTAGAGATGGCAATACATGGAGATAAGATTCTCAGCCTGCCAGGCATGTGAGAGAAACATGGGAAGGCTTGTGTTAACTGTAGATTAGAATAACATAACGGCGAATACATTCTCTGGGCAGCAAAATGGAGCATTGTTTCAGAAATGTGGTGGAGTGTCTGTCAATTTGACTGACAGATGAAACTAGTCCTCGAGGAAAGGAGAGGAGGGGTGAAAAGAATTTGGGACTTAATACATCCCAGTAACTCATCCTACTTGAAAAAGAGGAGGATTTAAGAGGAGACTGAACATAAGTAATTATGCCACGTGAAAAGAGGAGGGAGAAAATGAAATCTCGTCATGGATGAAGAGACTACAACGGTGAGGCATTACCTACAATCCTGACATCTTCTCCTGTCTGACTTAAGTCCAGTGACGGAATTTCCTATGCTATAAACAGTTCTCTTAGGAGCCATGGACAGTGACTGAGTCTAGTGAAGGGACCAATTTGGACTCCTTCAAGCTGACAATGAACTGCATCTCAACGGGAGAAGCATGACCTATGTGCCCTCTTAGCCAGATGAGTTATGTATAACATTATTATCATCATCATCATATTATCATCAGGAATAAGAAATAAACACAGTTGTATTTTAAACTCAGTCCGTCCGTATAAATTCTAAATGTCTATAAATGTTTGTGTAGCTTAAATAAGTGTAATCAATCAATCATGTGCCATGCCGGAAAGCGTGGGCGGTCATGACTCGCCATTTCACTCGATCACCAGTGTCGTGGATCAGCTCAGTGTTCCTGTCTCGTCCATGCCATGTGGCCAAGCCATTCAGGTATTTTCCTCTCGGTCTTCCTCTTGGTCTGTTCCCTTCGATCTTGCCAGTTGTCACCAAGTTCTCCAATCCATTTCTTCTCATAACATGTCCAAAATATTTGGACTGTCTACGTCTAATTTCTCTAATCAGTTTACGATGTTCATTTGTCTCCCGTAGTACTTGGTCATTGGTTTTTCTACCTGTCCATGGTATTCTTTGCATTTTCCTCAGAAACCACATTTCTGCAGCCATCAGATGTTTTTCAGCTTGACTGCCCATTGTCCAAGTTTCACATCCATACAAAAGAACAGGCTCTAAGTATCCCCTCAACTCTTTTTCTCGTTTCAATTGACATCTTTTTATTGGTCAGAATGTTTTTCATCTTGCTAAAGGCTACTTTCGCCATGGCGATTCTTGTTATAATCTCTTCAAGGCATCTCCCATCAGATTTTATGACTGTTCCAAGATAATTGTACCGATTCACTTGTTGAAGAATATTTCCATTTACTTGTATATTACATTGTGGCACTTCTTCCTTCCTAGTGACGACCATAACCTGAGCCTTTTTACAATTTAATTCTAACCCCAGTTGCTCACTGTGTACAACAACCGCATCTACTAATTGTTGCAGGTCCTGCTCATTGTCTGCAATTAATACTGTATCATCTGCATATCTAATGTTATTGATGTTTCGTCCTCCAATGCTGATTCCATTTATATCCTCTACATTTCTGAAAATATGTTCACTGTATAGGGAAAAAAGATCTGGAGACATCACACATCCCTGCCTAACACCTCTCTTAATTGGCTGATACTGTTCCACTTCATTATCAATCCTTATTGCAGCTTGTTGTTTCCAATATATGTTTTTTATAAGTCTAATGTCTTTCCCATCAATTTGTAGATCTGCAAGCATATCCACCATGTTGACATGTCTAACTCTATCAAAAGCCTTTGTATAGTAAATAAAGCAAAGATGTATATCCTTGTTTACTTCTATAGCATGTTCAATAACTGTTCGCAGCATATACACAGCATTTACTGTACCCTTTCCTTCTACAAACCCACATTGTTCTTCCCCTATTTCAGGTTGTATCTTCTTCCTCACTCTTTGCATAATAATTCTTAGCAAAATCTTTGTGATGTGACACATTATACTAATTGTTCTATGTTGATCACATTCCAAGGTTCCTGATTTCTTTGGGATTGCAATAAATACAGAGTTACATAATTCAGGAGGTATATCTCCAGTATCATATAATGTGTTCAGCAGTCTGGTGACTTGCTCTAGTCCAAATTCTTCTAAAGCTTTAATCATTTCTCTTGTGATGTTATCTGCACCGGGGGCCTTGCCAGCTTTCATATGCTTAAGAACATTTCGAACCTCTATCTCCAAAATTGGCGGTCCTTCATTATTAAATCTAATATCATACTGTTCGTCTCTGTTATCATCATAAAGGTGTTTCACATAATCTGTCCATACCTGTA